>APFE030189062.1:429897-453791 GCA_000404065.3 Pinus taeda
TCAAACCAAGAGGGTTGGGATTCGAGTGAAGAATCTCTACAAACTAGAGGTAGATGACTGTGTTGCATTGAGTTCGAAAGCAGAATTGGTGCAAAGCCAAAACATTGGCAAGTTATGGCATAGAAGATTGGGCCACTTGCATCATGGGGCCTTGAAGATAATGCAGCAAATCTCTACTAGACTTCCCAAAGGTAAACTTGAGCAAGTGGACACATGCAAAGGTTGTACCTTAGGAAAGTACGCCAAGTCTTTCTTTCATGATCGAGACAGTCGAGTTGAGGCGATCTTAGAGCGAGTTCATACGGATGTGTGTGGACCATTCTCGACAGCATCCACCATGAAACAAAGGTATTATGTGATTTTCATTGATGATTTTTCTCGTAAATGCTGGATCTATTTCATGCAGAAGAAGGATCAAACCTTCTCAAAGTTTTGTGAGTTCAAAGCTTTGGTTGAGAAAGAATCTGGGAAGAAGATCAAGGCCTTGAGGAGCGACAATGGTGGAGAGTATGTCTCTCAAAAGTTTAAGGACTTCTGTGCAACGAAAGGAATTAAATGGGAATTGACGACACCTCATAACCCACAGCAAAATGGGATGGCCGAGAGGAAGAACATAATGATTGTGGGGGCAGTTCGGGCGATGCTGCATGACCAAGGCCTACCACTTCATTTGTGGGCTGAGGCATGCAACAGATCCATCTATTTGTAGAATAGAAGCCCACATCACATACTTGGGATGAAGACACCAAAAGAAGCTTTCTCTGGGAAGAGACCAGATGTGAGTCACTTCAGGATCTTTGGCTCATTGGTATTTTTCCATGTGACCAAGGATGCCCGGAAGAAATTTGAGTCAACAGTTGAGTTGGGGATACTTGTGGGGTACACTGATACACCTCACAACTATCGGGTGTACTTGCCTACCAGTCGGAGGACAATGGTACGTAGAGATCTAAAGTTTGATGAGTAGAAGGCCGTGCGAGTTTCCCTTGAGAGGGAGCTCCAACTACAGGCTGTGGAGGAACTTTTGGTTCCTAAGGAGGAGGAGTCTCAGACTGATGCAGAGCAACTGCATGCAGAGGTTCCAGGAGTGGAGGCATCCACTTAAGCATAGTCTTCAAGAGATGGGCAGAAGCGCTCAAGGGAAGTTGACAAATTGTTGTCGGATGCGAGAGAGAATGTGGGAGAACCATCTTCTCAGTGCAGACAGAGGAGGTCACTTGATAGGTACACTGGATACATGGCCCTTATTGGGGAATGTATTGAGACTGAACCATCTTCCTTTGAGGAAGCAGTGCAGCAACCGATTTGGGTTGATGTTATGGTGGAGGAGTATGACTCCATAGTTTGGAACAGTATTTTTGGGATGTGGTTCCAAGACAAGAGAACAAGTCAGTTGTGAGTTCCCGTTGGCTTTACAATGTAAAGCAAGCTGCTGATGGTAGTGTGGAGAAACATAAGGCAAGGTTTGTTGCCAATGGTTGCTCACAAGTCGAGGGGATCGACTATGATGAGACTTTTGCTCCTGTTGCAAGGTACTCATCTATTAGATTGATGTTGGCACTATCAGCACAGATGGGTTGGAAGATCCATCAGATGGATGTGAAGACTGCATTCCTCAATGGCAAGATTGAGGAGGAGGTGTACATAGAGTAGCCGGAAGGTTTTTAGACCTTCGATCGTGAGTCGCATGTGTGTTGACTCAAGAGAGCTTTTTACGGGTTGAAGCAAGCACCTCGTGCTTGGTACACCAGGATTGATAACTACTCCACCGAGTTAGGCTTCACAAAGAGGTAAGTGGATGCGAACCTATACCACATCATGGTGGAAGGTAAGCAATTGACCATTGTTATTTATGTTGATGATCTCATATTGACAAGTGATGATCAGTTGATCATTGCAAGGAGGACCTTGCAAGAGAATTCGAGATGAAAGACATGGGTCTCATGCACTACTTCCTTGGCATGTAAGTGTGGCAGAAGGATGGGGAGTTGTTTGTGTCTCAGGGCAAGTGTGCTAATGAGATACTCAGGGGAATCCAAATGGAGAAGTGCAAGCCCATGCAGACTCCTCTAGCAAGTAACTGGAGGAAGGAGGATGCTACTTTAGGAGAAGTAGTAGAAGCTACTGTGTACAAGCAGCTTGTGGGTTCACTGATGTACTTAGTGAACACACGACCAAATTTGTGCTATGTGATGAACCAACTGAGTCAAGTTATGGTTCGGCCTACCAAGCTGTTTTGGAAGGTGACAAAGCATGTTTTGAGATACATCAAAGGCACATCTCAGTATGGATTATGGTACAAACGGACAGAGAGAGTGAATTTACTGGGCTTCACTAATGCAGATTGGGCAGGGAGTCCATCAGATCAGAAGAGCACATCGGGAGGAATTTTCAACCTTGGGTCAGCGGCAGTTTCTTGGTACACAGGAAACAGAGGTCAGTTGCACTCAGCTCGGCAAAGGTTGAATACATGGCTGCAAGTCAGGCAACATGTGAGGCCATTTGGATGCGGAAAAGTCTAGTTGGTTTGTTTGATCAGAGGATGGATCCAACTGTGATCTATTGTGATAATCAGAGTTGTATTAAACACTCTGAGAATCCAGTATTTCATGACAGGTCCAAGCATATCGACATTTGGTATCATCATCTCAGGGACTGTGTGGCGAGGAGGATCATGCGCAGTATATTTCGACCGAGGAGCAAGATGTTGACATTTTGACTAAGGCATTGTCAAAATGTGAATCCGAGTTCCATAGAGACAGGATCGGGTGGCAGATAATCCCTTTCTTGTTGAGAGGGAGTGTTGAAATGTGGCAACAATAATATTCCAATTTTAATTTGTCCTTGAATTAAAATTCGAATTTAGTCTCACCAGCTATTTGAAAAATAATTAATGAATTCATCTTGAGTTAATTAGTTGCAGAAATTCAAATATGAAGTTTTTGTGAATTCATGCAACAATTATCCCTTTGATTGAAGAAGTTATCCCTTAATTAAGGAGATAAGGATGAGTTGTATTTGAGTTGTAATTAGTTAGCTTAGTTAAGTCTAGTTAAATTAGTTCCAAACTGCTGGAGGAACTAATTGTGAGTTCAGTTAGTTAATGCATGCATGCATGTAACTACTGCACTCTAGATAACTGAATATTCTCTCATAAATAGCTCATGCATGTAAGTTCAGACAAAGACCCAGTTGAGAATAAAGGCAGGGACAATGTACTATCAGTAGCAAGAATTTTCCTATTAGAAAATCTCTTGCATGCAGAAGGAATTCATTCCTTGAGATTTGCGTAGTTTTATAGTGTGTTGGAGCCGTGTGTGAGATCAGTGTCACGCAAGGTTACAACAGGAACACCCAGGGAAAACTGTGCAAGGAAATAGGAGTCTTGGAGGGCAGAGGAAAGGCATATGAGCTGTCTATTCTGTCTATGAGCAACAATGAGGGATTGTACTGAGAGCTGGATAGCTGTGAGAGCTAAAGCTTTGTGTAATCCTGAGATATTTCCACTTGTATGATAATACAGATAGCGGGGTTTTTAGCCGAGGCTTTGCCTAGAGTATTCTTCTGTGTTTCATGTGTATTGATTCTTCTTCTTTGTTATATGTGTTCTGTTTGATCTTGCTCAAATCGATTAAGCTTCCGCAAGTTTGATTGTAGATGTAGATTAAGTATTTTGCTTTAGTATATTGCATTATCAGGTTGATCTACAGTGAGAATTTCTACACTTTCGCCCAAATCTTCTTTTCCATTGAAGCTCAATGACAGAATCTGAGTGATCTCACTCCCAAACTAGCTAAGGTGTATGGTTTCAACACCGAAACTAACAATCAGTAATGAGGGTTTCCAAAAAACTTAGACTCTTCCTCAAGAGTTCTCCAAACTTCTTTTTCTTGAGTGAGAAAATGCAAGAACGAGTAGGGTCACCCTCATTTCCCTTTTCTATAACTCACTTGACCCTTTTTGCCACCCTTTTTACCTTTTTCCCTCCAATTAAACAATAAAATCACTTTTCGTTGCTTTATTTGACGAAGTAACTTTTATTAACTAATTAAAGCCACTTTTAATACCAAAAAATGCTTAATTCACTCCCATGGTCACACTGCCCACCCAAAGCCCCTTTTCATCCTCTTGCCTTGAAAATATTTTCTCCCTAACTCTAACAAGTTATTACACTGAGGTATTTCTCTAAGTAATCAACTTGAAACAACACCTTAAACATAATTAATTAAAATATGCCCATTAATAACTCAATTTTATGGAAATCGTTGAAATGCAACGAAACCAAGATTGAACAGTGCATAATTGATCTCGATGATGAAAAATGGAAAGTGATCCCAGTCGCCCCCCATGAAACCCCTCAAAATCCTCCAGGCCAACCAATAATATAATCCTGCCCTCGTGACCTAGTTGACACAAGCTCTGGAAATCCCTCCTAATTTCAACACAAGGCAATCCAAAATTTGGGGACATTACATCATGGATATTATTGACTTGTAAATAGGCTTTATTACAACACCATGAGCCACTACAATGGCTTATCAATACCACATGCCCAAAAACCACAACTCATTTCACAATCAAAATATTTAATTTTAGTTTAATTTTATAACATTTTAAATTAAATCTAGAAGAAAAAAAGTTACAATTACTTTTGAGATATATCTAAACCCTCTATCCTCACTACTATTAAAAATATTTCATGGATATTCCATAAATATTAAATCAGAGTTGTAATAAAATAAAAAATGAGAATACTTTATATATAGAGATGTGAAATTTATATCATACCAACATAGATCCATCTTAACTCCAGATCTACCAAGCGCCAAGAGGGATTAAATTTCTTTTCACTCCAAAAGAGATTTCCACCACAACACATTTGACCCCTCTCGGTGCTTGGTAGACCTGAAGTTAAGATGGATCTAGGCTAGTTTTAAATAAAGTTATAATTTAGTTAGACCCAAAGATTTTTTCCCCAAAGAAAAATTGTAACTTTCATTAAGAGAAAAATGAAAAATACATCTCATACGTGCATAGGATGCACTACCAAAAAACCATCCACCACAACCTCTGTGGATGGGCTTGATAAAAAGAACATGCTGTAAACAATCATGTCATAATTGTCATGATATATATCTTAATGCCATGTATGATCAACAAGCTGATCCGTTAGAATATAAGTGCTAAAAAATGTGTAAATACATAAAAAAAAACCAGATACATCATATATAAACCATCATAATAAAACCCTAAGAGTCATTGATCATGCCCTCCATGCAAAGCCTTTGATATGTTGCCTGTTCTTAGTCATTTATGAGCTCATAAATTTTCCAGACTCCCATATCCTGAGCAATGCCTTCTTTAGACAGGGTGTCAGTGGACGCGTTCCATTCTTTATAAATGTGGCAGCAAGAAACAAAATCAAAATATTGTTTTAATAATAAGATCTATTCAAGAATCAGACTTAGTGCGTGCATGTGGCATCTAGAATTGTTGTTGAACCAATTGTTAACAATCATAGAATCACCAAAAATCTATTATCTAAGGATGTTTTGCTCAATGGCAAAAGTCAATAGCAATTTTAGGCTCATAAGTTTAGCCAAATTGTTGGCTCCTGTACCCAATCCACTTTTCATGTTGAAAAATATGTGGACTTGCGATATGTAGGATAACACACCCACCTGCACCCCCCCAATGCATTGCTTTATAAAGTTGCTCCTTCGAAAAAGGCCCATGGGAAGGAGTGATCAATAGATTCTTCAATAATGATACTTTGCCTAGGAATGGAATCGGTGGTGTCAAACAAAGCAAAAATAGCTAAAGCTTTTGCGGTCACAATGTTGAGCTTGATTTATCGTTAAACACTGCATCATTCTGAGCCAACCAAATTTCCCTTGATAAAAGGAGAGGAAGATTGCGCAAAAGCTTTGGATTTATGTTATCCCACTATCCCTTCCATGCTTCAACATATGCGTCACCCGACCATGTTAGATGAATGTTATATGTTGTGCATGCTTCTGACCAAACAACTTTGGAGAATGGGCAACATATGAAAATATGATATATTGATTCGTCCAAGTTCTTACATAAGGGGCACCATGGAGGGCCACTGAATCCTATTTTTTTCAAATTGTCACCTGTGGGAACTTTAATTTTTAATATGCACCATTGGATTAAACCTGGTTTGACTGGGGAAATAATTTTCCATAGCTTATTCCACCACCAAGAAGCTTGATCGAGCTTTTTGTGTTTATTTAAAAAATTATAACCAATTTTCGGTGCATAAATTCCATTTGCTGCGTGGGTCGAGACCAAGTATCTTCTCTGTCACAAATGTGAACGTGGGCTAAAGTTATACTGGGAATCAAGATGGATCTAGGCTGATTTTAGATAAAGTTATAATTTAGCTAATTCTTATGATTCTTTTATTTTTTATTTTTTATTTGTTACCTTGACCTAGGGAGAATTTTAGCAACTTGTGATATATGATGAAGTACCTATTTTGGTGTTTATATGACTGCTCTTAATTTATATAACTAGTTTAGTTCATAAATTTATATAAACTTATTTTGAAGTGAAATAGTAAAAAAAAATAATTCAAATAGATTACAATTATAACATAATGCTTAATTCAATATATCGTATTATTTATTTTATTTTATTTTAATTGATGATGAGTGAAATGTAACTTTTTAAAAGTAATTTGGATGAAGTTCAAAGTTAATTTATTAATTTATGCAACAACAACTCAAATATACCAATAAATTATAAAATAATAAAAAACATAACTCTATTGTGAAGATAACCTACTCCCTTTCCTAAATAGTTAAACATATCCTTTAAAATTAACCAAATAAATAGGAAAATAAACCATACCTACCACTACTAAACGAAACTATCATATCCACCCTGATATAAAAAAAATATTGTTATCGAACAAAGGTTCTTAAAATTAACCAAATAAATAGGAAAATAAACCATACTACAACTACTAAAACGAAACTATCATATCCACCTTAATATAAAAAATTATCTTTATCGAACAAAGGTTCTCACAATGTTTAAAGTTTCCAATTATATGAAATTCTCGCAAAGGGCCCACTTTCAAAATACGCGGTTACCATTACCTCTCTAAAAATACGCGGCATAATTAGAGTATTTCATTTTTTTATTTGTGCCCGAGTAACTTTTTGATTAATTAACAATATTTCTCACTCTATCTTCTTTAAGCCGTGGAAAGGGCTAAAATTCTGACCGTGATTGCATTTCCAGTGGCACGGCGGTGTTGGGGAGTGGTTTCAGGTGCTTTGAATCTCTTTCGAATTAATTTTCTTCTTCTTTATATTTCCCTAAAAATGGCGGAAAAAAAACGAAGTACTTAAAGGTTTCCTAATCACAAGAATACATTGCGTGTGATCGCGTTCCATCGCGATTTTATTTCGTTAAATGCTTCGCCAACTGCATTTGTGTTTTGGGCCGATAGGGGTCTGTGCTGTCAAGTTTCGTTTATTTGAAGTCATATCAGGGTTTCATTTGAATTCTACATTACTAAACAGAGTGCTTTAAATGGTTGTGTGGAATTTTGACTGGAGTTTTTTTTTTGTGTTTTGTTTGAAAGTAGTCATTCTCAGTGATGCGTTGATCGGTTTAGATTTCGATTGGAATTTTTTACCAGTTAGTGTTTCCCTTGGCCAAATTTTGTGCATTATTGGGCCTCAGTTAAATGGTATCATTGCAGCTGAACCGTGTGTGTCTTTTTCTTTGTGTATACAATCGATTGATTCTTGGGCTTTTTCAGGGACCATGGATATACTTGGCGGCCAGAGTAATGATGGGTTGAAGTGGACTGTAAAAATATCCAATCTTGTTTATTTAATCTGAGCAGAAAACACAGATGGATTCTGGGACATTAGAAGGAAGCAGTCCTGCTTCGAGGAGGGATCCGTACGAAGTGCTTGGAGTTTCAAGGGATGCATCCGATCAAGAGATAAAGACTGCTTACAGGAGGCTTGGTCTCAAGTAAGTATTTGTAGTTTTTATTCTCTCTTATTATGTTTATTTTTATGTTTCCTTGCAAGCTATTCCATTGTTTTCACATTTAATGCTAAATACAAATTTACAAAAGTACAATAAATTTTGAAAAATAATTTTATAAAGTGATTTAATTGTAAATTGTTGGGATAAGAGTATGATCTCTTTTCCACAAGAGTCAAGTACATGGAATTATGTTCACTTTTAGATTTGATATCACGATGCTTGAGGTTTTGATTACTAGGTGCAACACCAAAGATATAACCCTAGCACCAAATCAAGACAAGAAATTGAACCAAAATTCTACTAGGAGAGATTCTTATGGAACGAATCCTCCAACCAAGAAATCAACAATTATAGAAGATAAGGTTATTTACTCTAAAGGGGAGTGCGAAACATGTCCCAAAAGAGAACAACAATTCCTTGTAAGAAGTAAGAGAATGGTGTCTGATAGTAGACCTTCCTCTTCCAAGCATTCTTAGATTGATTTCCTTAGACTTGTAGTAACTTTGAGATGGGCCACAAATTGCCTTTGAATAATTTTTGATCAACTGAGCAAGAGAAGAGAATTCACGTGTAAAACCCTTGTCTCATGAATAATTTCACATTTATTATAAGTTCAACAAGTTCACAATGATTTGCCAAGGAGGAGAAGGCCTATATTTATAAATGAGGCTCTTCAAAATTTCCTCTTTGGTCTCCCACAAAATAAGTAACTTGGCATCCACAAAATGTTTGGAGGCCAAGTTAAAAATTCTAACTTTTTCAAATTTACATTGAGTAAAACCCATTAGAGGCAAAAATGCTACATCGATGTGGCCATGAGGAGCCGTTTTGACCCTAGATGACAAAACGTTTCACATGTGGTTGTGTGGCAATGTTCCTTGATTTTTTCTTCTCACTTGGTGCTCCAACGACTTGATTTGACCATGGATTGACCCTCTGACAACTAGGAGAAAGGCGGATGACTCAAAAAATAGCTCCATTAAAGGCTGCAATAATGCTTATTATCCTTGAAGATTTGCCTTAAATAAAGGCCCATGCCTATACCATAAGTTAAAGTACTTCCATGAGGCATGGGAATGACTTTCCAAACTCAAAAAGTGGCCATAATACCCTCAATAAATAAAGTGACTTCAAACATAGAAGAAATAATTTTTCTTTGAGGATGCAATATTCCCTTGGATTGTCACTTGATTTGGCTTAAAATAATTTTAGGAATGCTTGGAACCTTGAATGACCTCCTTGACCTTGCTTATTTTCCTTGAATGATGGATTGGCCTCTCTCCAATTGTCAAAAATCATGACTACATTACTTGTTGAAGAAACACTTGAAATTTGTTAATTTTTCTACCAAATACACAATAGAAACTGATCTTCTGATCTGATAATTACTACCTAATAATATTTAACAATTTATGTTTATGTCATTGATATCATTGGGCAATTTTACACAAAATCTCAACTATAGTGCAGTGAAAAAAGTAAAATCATAAAGAGATAGACAAACATTTTCCGTGGGAAACCCACACTTGGGTGAAAACCCAACAACTCTTTTTCTAGGAGAAATTATCTTCAATAAGGTTTACAATTCCAAAGTGTATAGAAATTTGTGCCAAAAAATCCAAGTCCAAACTTTAGTCAACTCGTCCTCTATCTGCTTCCATGTGTGACTGCTATAGAAGAGAGACGATGATTCAATTTGGTCAAATGTAACAATGTCAGAAGTTGAATGGGTGCATTTACCCCAAGGGACATGCCCCTTCATGCGTTGGGCCGACTTTTCCATTTTGAGCCTAAATGAAGCCCAATAAAAAATTGAATTTTAATTTCTATTTGCATAAATCTTCTAGATCAACTTAGGAGGCCTCTTTGCATGTGGGAATACCTCCCAATGCTACACAAAAAAATCAACACTCCCTCTTAGCGAAGGAGGTATTCTTCTTGGCTGCAACAAATTTCCCCTTAGCTGAAATTTCTCCTTCATAAGAAAAGTCCATGAGCTTGCTAGGTTGTTGCATGTCTATAGATAACTCCATCCTTGTCTCGGCAATGTAACTCCTTACATGCACATCTATAGATCACTCTATCTTGGAGTAGGCAATGTGAGTATCCAGGGCCTTTTACCTCTGGCCAAATTCCTTTATGACTTTTTAGGTAGATGTATCAATCTCCTCTAATCGAAGTCTTTTATGGCCCAACCAAGTCCTTCTGGTTTCTCACGAGAGAATTTGCCTTTGGACCATTCACCCTCAGCCAAGGTCCTTTATGGATTCTCATGTAAATTACATCTCCTTTGGTCAAAGTCCTTTATAACCTAGCCAAGTCCTTATGGCTTCTAAGGAGAAGATATGTCCAATCATGTAATTGGCCTGGGCCATTTACCTCTGGTCAAAGTGCTTTATGGCCCGACCAAGTCCTTTTGGCCTCTCAGGTGAATGTATCCATCTCCCCTCGTCAAAGTCCTTTATGACCTGACCAAAGTCCTTTATGGCTTCAAGAGATGGTCTAGACTCTACTCTGATCTTGCAAAGACATCAACCCTCCCTCTCAACGAGGGAGACATTCTACATTATGCTAAGCTTGTCTTTGAAGTATACAAACTTCACTCTAGATAGAGGCTTGGTGAGAATGTTTGCAATATGCTTATCTGTGTATATGTACTGGAGCTCCACTGCTCTTCTCTGCACCATGTTTCAGATAAAGTGACCTGGTCAAGGAGTCTTGCAAGAAGCTTTCATATTCACACTACTTCACGACTTGTGACAAAGGTTGTGATATGCTATGATCCTACTATACTGAGTGTAACAAAATTTTGCTTCCTTCTAAACCAAGATATTAAAGTTGATCCCAAGTTGAAGTAACATCCTAATGTGCTCTTTCTAGCCTTTGCTGTAACATCCCTCAGTATACCTCGTACAAATACATAGGATTAGAAATTTTTACTAGTTTTACCAACATGTAATATTCCCAAATGACTTATCCCATACTTTTTAACTGATAATCAAATGATGTGATCATGATCATTAAGTGAAGTAACCTTAGAAAAGGAATAGCAAATCTCATAAAGTGATAACCATTAATGCAATTTGTTAACACATGCTTTCTGCTGTAACTTTGCATCATTAAATATTGCTCATTTAACCAGTGTTGTTAATAACACTTTGAATGATGTAGTTTCCAACGTCATGCAAGGTAACAATATTATCAAAATAACAAAATAGGCAAGCATATAATTGGACACACCGATATACCTTAGAAATCTCGAAGGGAAAAACTAACAAATGTTTATTTTATTAAACGTTTCGTGAGGGAGTTCACCCCTCACTCAATGGCAACAAGGAATTCCATCCCTTGTCCATTGTTGAAATTTTACAGAAAGTAACATAGTCTTTAATTCAAGCATAACTAACTCGAGGTTATTACATTTAACAAATGTCATGCTTTTCAAACACTTTACCCCATTGTTCTTCAAGCACGATGTCTTCGTGGCATGGTTGTTTCTGTAGTTAGTTACTCGTTGTAAACTATGGTTGACAATCTTCCATTCTGCGTATAACAATGGTGATACATGATGACCTCATCGTCTGCAATACTATTAGTTATAATCCATCTTTTGATTATTGCAAAAGAGGTTAGTTTAGAAACTATCACTCCATTCTTTGCAAAAGTCGTGACTCTTTCCTATAACCACTATCGTCGGTAAACTTTAACATCATGACTATCCAAAATATCAATTTATCAAAACCCAAAAGATTATGAATTTTTCATCAAATAAATAAAGTGGAAGAGTTAGAATCTCAAATATTCGATCTCTACCATTTATTATGTCAGTATCACTAATAATCTTCCACGCATTATAGCTCTTGGTCTGGAAACACTTTCTTGCACATGCATAAATTAGAGTAAAAGTCATATCCATAACTAATTTTTTACCTTGTCATGCATCATCAAGTTTTTAATCATAACTATTTAAATATGCAATACGTTAATCATTATTTGCAAAGCCATAATTTTAATGCATTTAATCCAAGTGCAAAACTATGGGAATCAATTTGCACAACTATGGTATTGTTTCCCAATTGTTCTTCTTGTTGCAAAACCATGGGTAACAATCTACTTGTTCTTTTAAGTAGAAAACCATGGGTAACAATCTACTTGTTCCCTTGAATACAAAACCATATTTTTATTTTCCAATGCAACAACGTAGGTTAGTACTATAAAAATACGACTAATCTTGTTGTTTCTATTCCTAAAACATAATACAAAGGTACACACTTAAAGTGCATATCTATTTTCCCATATTTCAAATGCATTAAATAAATGCACACGTTTATAAGCCTGTGTTTATTTATCCACCTTTCACATGAATACATGCATAATGATTATAAGGGTATGCCTATTCATCCTCATTTCACTTTTATTGCATAAACATTATAAAATTAGATCTATTCATCCATATTTCCCATGCATTAAATAAATGCATTGTAGTTAAAAAAGCCTAGTTATTTATGGTTGAAAACGCAATTCCTATGCATTACTAAAACGATCTTTATATTATTTCTATGATTTCAAAATCAGATGCATTAACTATTGCAGAGCCATGGCTATTTTATTATCACAATGCATTGGTAATACATTGTCAAAGGTCAATAAACTTACTGTTATTTTGACCATTGCAAACCCTGTATATATAATATCCATTGCAATCCACATGTGAATGATTTCTAACACATAGTGTGCATGCTCATATAATATTTTACCATGCAAGGGTTAGAGTATGCAATCCCCATACTTGCAATGGATATATATAATATATATATATATATATATATATATATATCCATTGCAAGCCACATGCGGATAATTTCTAACACATAATGTGCATTCACATATAATATTTACCATGCAAGGGTTAGAGTATGTGTACCATTACGTTCGGTTTATCCATCTCTAGATATGAACATACTCAATGTTTGTTTCAACCAGGATGGTCGGGAAATCCTTGAAATCATCTTGAGGTAGTAATAATTAACATCTCCCAAGGTGCAAATCTCTTTCAAACCCTCAACATGGAGCCAACACATCAATGTCAAGTTGTAGTCACACACTCCACTCTTTTTTTGGTCCAGACAACAATGGAAGCACGATTAGGATCTACATCTGACAAATTGTAAGGGGAAAACAATTTGTTGTTTTTTGTAAGCAACCTATGTTGCTACCATCTTTATTCCAATAATGCTTGTTTAAATGAGGCTGCGATATATCCTTTACTACTAGAAATGAACCTCCACCTCCCTCTACATGATTAAGATGTCTAATAACCCTGAGCATTTTTGGAAGTATGTCTTGGAGCTCGACGCCATCTTTAAAATTTCCAGCCTTGCACTAATGAAGAGATAAGGGAGTCTTTGCATATGAGATCTACCCTAAATGGATCAACAAAAGGTGCATTTGCTTCAAATCTTTTCTTCATTGTTGGTTTTGTTGTCACCCGGATTGTACAGGTACTGCGACAATCGCTTAGGGCGGGGGTTGTCACTCTGATCCCTGCCCACTGCGTTCTAGCTGTCTCCCAACAACAGGCTATGGGGGGTAGTCCCTATGGAATGAGGTGAAGGAAAACAAGTTGGGAACCAAATTGTTTGGGAGACATAGATGAGTGGCTTAGCTACTCAGTGTTGATTTTTGAGTAGCTTGGGAGGTACTCCAAGCCCTAGGGTTCGAGGTTTGGAGGGTGGAGCACCAGAAGGGTCACTTGTGGGCTTGGAACCCAAGCTTGGGGTTTTGCACCCATCGTGATTTGAGCCAAAACCATGGACACATTTCGACATGTGATGGATGAGGATGACAGTACTCGTCGAGACGAATCTGATGCATCGAAAATCATCCAATTCCGAGTTGTAGAAAGGGATTTAATTTTTGAATTTAAGAAGTGGGTTTACACAAGAAGATTCAAGGTCGACTTGTTAAAGTTGGCAAGTAGGGCCAAACTCCATGTGGGTCACCTTATTTATGGCAGTTGATATTTTTCTTGGATTCCTCTCTCCGAGAAGTGTAGGATTGATCTAGATCATCCAATTTCGAAATGTATTTATGGAGATATGAATTTATTTATGTTCTTGATAATTTGTCAAGGTCGGCCAGCTAGCAAAAAAGTCATTTTCACCCCCAACTTAAACTCAATGTTGCATATAAAAGGAGGAGACCTTGTGGCATTATTTCATCATCTCATCCATTCATCTTTCTCTCTCCTCTCTTGTTTGGGTACGCATTTCTGGCGCTGCCTCTATCACACGTGTGGAAGGACAAACTCTGTTTTTTGATTAGGGTTGCATTGACCGAGTTTGACCAGGGCTGCAAGAAGGTATTTTGACTAGTGTTGACCAGCGTGGGCTCTTCCTTGACTATGAATTAGGTGTGGCTGCTTCTCCTTAGTAGGTTGTAGATTTTGGCACGCAAACCGAGGTGATCTAACCTCAGGTTTGACCAGTGTTGACTGCCCTAATTGCTGGCTGCAGGCTGATTTCAATTGACCTTCATTTGACTGAGTTTTCAGATTGTTTTGGGCTGCCTCTTCTTGCTATTGGAGGTCGAGTTGACTGGGATATTGACCAAGCTGATTGGAGGTCAAATTTGACCTATTTGACCAACTTTGACTTTGCTGGTTAGGGTTTGATGTTGCTGTCATAAAATATCAGAATTGTATATTTGTACTATCCCTCTCCCTCTTCTGAATTATTGAAGAATATAAGAAGAATTGATCAAGAGTTTCCCCACATTGGGGTTTGTCCCTGGCTGGTACCACATCTTGTGTTATTTTGTCTTGGCTTGTCTTCTATTGTTTATGTTTATGTTCTATCTGCATTTTACTATCATGCTGATGTGATTGCTAATCTGGAAATTGATATTGGGCTAGTAAGAAATCTGAAATAAATTGCTCTTAAGCATAAACATACCAAAATTTAACATGACTTGATGTTAATAAGCCTTATTCCAACTCGTCAAGCCCAATAATGACGTTTTGTGGAACCCTCATATTGGATATAAATATGAGGTGATTGGAGTGTCATTTCTCACATCCAAGGGCATTCAAGCCAAAGAATTATCTCTGAAATTGGGCCGCAATCAAGGAACAGAATAACAAGGAGTTTAGAATGTTGTTTTGGGTGAATTAAGGGTTGTTTTGCCACTGCAAGGAGATTGAGTAAATTGGAGAAGGTCTGGGGCTGTATGAGTGTGTTTTAAGGTCTGCATATAGCTACAGGTTTGGGCCACAGGTATCTCTAAAGTAATGTTATGAACATAAATTATGTAAAAATAGATAAAATAGATAATAAATAATAACCATAATAATAAATAATAATTAAATTAACTATTGGTTAGTTAGTTAATAATGAAAAGGCATGTCTTAGAGACATGCCTGTTCATGAAAAGGTACTTACCTGGCTATATATACAGGACCCTCATTCTCATTTGTACTCATCCTACAACAATTCTCTATACAATATACAATTTACAATTACTGTCCTACAATGGATGTCTTTGTCTATGAAGTATTTTAATATTTCTGCTGCGTATATGACTTTTGGTTGTTACAGTGGTATCAGAGTTGTTCGATCCTCTAGATGCTCAACCGCTGAAGAGAACCAGTTTGATCTGGCCTTTGGCAATTAATCTTTCGTCAACCTTGTTGTTGTCACAATTGAAATGTTTCGCTATACAAAGTTGGAGTTTCTTTGGTTCGCCAGTTTCGTTATTCAAGGCTTTGGCCATTAAACAAAAAAAAAGAAAGAAAAAAATGAGACAGTCAAAGAAAAAAAGAAAAAAAAGAAAAAGAAAATAAAAGAAGTACATATAAAGATTAAAAAAGAATATAGTTCGATGTAAATTTTGAAGGAGAACATTCATATATATATAAAAAGGTTTTACATTCTTGATAAAAAGTGCATGATAAAGTTAAGAGGGAATCTTTCCAAATATCTTTAAAACTATACGTAAGAGAAGGAAGAGTAGACACTATTATCTTGATTTTTCATTAAGTGGTTTGCAAGTCCGTGGTTTTAGCAACCCATGGTAATTGCCCATGGTATTTTCAAGGTAAAAGAAAAATAAAAGGAATGCAAAAACTATTTATGTGAATGATATGTTTTACTTTTTACGTAGAGAAAATTAACAGAGTTAAAGGCACATAAATGGACATATATTTTATATTATACCCCAAAGAGGTGAATAGCCACATTTCACTAGGGTTGTAAGTTTTCCAAAAAAGAAAAGAAAAGATTATAAATAAAAGATATGTAAAGAGAAGTTTTATACTATAAAGGGGTATTTTAAAGAACAAGTCATAAAATTATTGAAAATATATAAGTATGAAGTGGGTATTATTATAGAATGTTACTTCAAAGATCCATATATTAAAGTATATAAAGGGTTAAATCTAGAACTATAAAGAGACATAAGGATAACAAGTTACAACAAAGGAAGAGTACTTTTTAAAAGCATTGTAATAAATATAAGGTGCAATTTATTTAAATAATGGAGCTATATTAACTTATTTTAGAGTGGGAAAAAATATATAATTGAGGAAAATAAAAGTTAAAGGAATTTATAAAGGTGTTCAAGTTTATCAAATAAAATGACACTTATTTTAAAGAAGATGTCCATTTTTGAAAAAAAAGAGAGTGAATGGAGCCTAATTCTAAAATAATGAAGGAAGGACAATTTTCCTGTAAGGTGTTTTAATCACACATCACAAGTTAATTACATTAAGAGGGACTATCCAAGGGAAAAAAATTAATGTTGCTATTAGTATAAGTAGCGAGGAAAATTACATCAATGTTAATCTGACAAATCAACTATTAATTCTAGAGTCAAACATAAGAGAAAGAACATATATGTTTGGCAAAAAAGAATATGAAATTAATGATTTACAAGTGACAATTGATCATTATGAGTACATAGCTCAATTTAGTGTTGTAACTATGCTTGACGAAGAGGTTGACATAATTCTCTGTCGACCTTGGTTCAAAAAATTAGGTACGTTCATTTTAAACACAAAAAAAAAAGTTCTTGATGTTCCCTTACAAGAGGAAGGTGGTGACGTTCCAAGACATGACAATGAAATCAAAATTGGTAATGCCTTCATCAAAAGATCTTATGGATATTTCGAAGCTAATGTTTCAAGAGATTTCAGAAACAATATCAAGGAAGCAATAAGAACTTGAAGAAGTCATATCCAATAAAATAAAGAAAATTCGTGGTTGAAGGAGCATAATCAAAAACTACTTATGCAAGTGAGAAAATGTAAAGTTAAGAAGCACAAGTTAGAACAAAAAAAAAAAAAGTTTTGACAAAAATTCAATGAAAGTCTATCAAAGAAAGAAGAGGAGAATTTATGCTTAAAATACCTTAACAAAAAATTATTAGAACAAATCAAGTGTTTAAAAGATGTGAAGCTTGAAGGCCAAAATAAAGTTGACTCAGAAAATGAGGAATGCATACGTCCCAAAAATCATAACCAAAATCTGCTCAAATAGATAAAAAAACTTAAGGACGATAAGAAATCATTGATGAATAGGTTCGAAGAAATTGTCGCAAAAGAAGCATCAAAATCGCTAGATGTAGTAGTCCAAGTTGGGGCAGAAGAAACAAACATCGATCTCACTAATCTCACAGTTCAGGCAAATCCAAATCCTACTGAAGTAAAGACAGACTTTGAGGTTTCCTGTTCAAACGACGAACACTCCAAATGAGGATTCAATAATCAATTCAACAACAACAATCTCTGAAGGAAATTAGGAAACTGCCATTAAAACGTTAAAGTTCAAACAAGAAAAACTCCTTATCTACATTTGAATCACAAGAGTAGACACCTTAATCAATCTACAGAACATAAACAACAAACTTATGTTCTGAAGAATACTGAAGTGAGCTCAATTCAGTCTACTGATAATAATTCATTACAAAGTTCCAGTGATCAGAAGATTCCATAGAAGGTTAATCTAGGATGGTCTGATCTGTTCTCAGTAAGACAATTTTATATATCACTCCAAGGATCATATCAACTTGTATCAACAAAGATGACTGTTCCGAGACGAGAAGGCATTTGTAGCAAAAAAAGAGATCAACCAGAAGACATTCATAGCAGAAAAGAGATCAAGCCTTGTTATCAACAAGCTTTGAGGACAAAGTTTTTTGAAGGGGAATGCAATGTTATTAACATAAATTATGTAAAAATAGATAATAAATAATAACCATAATAATATAAATATAATAATAAATAATAATTATATTAACTAATGGTTAGTTATAGATAATAAATAATAACCATAATAAAATAAATATAATAATAAATAATAATCAAATTAACTAATGGTTAGTTAGTTAATAATGAAAAGGCATGTCTTAGAGACATGCTTGTTCGTAAAAGGGTACTTACTTAGCTATATATATAGGACCCTCATTCTCATTTGTAGTAATTCTACAACAATTCTTTATACAATATACACTTTAGAATTACTGTCCTACAATGGATGTCTTTGTCTACGAAGTATTTTAATATTTCCGCTGCGTATACGACTTTTGGTCGTTACAAGGAATAACAAGCAAGCAACCTTGTTTGTGGAGGCCGAGAGGAGGAGCAACCTCACTTGGCTTACGACATGCCCTAGAAGGCCAAAAAATGATGATGCTGGGTCTTATTAGGCTGACGCAAGGGGCTATTAGGAAGACGCAGGGCTAGAGGAGGTTAGATCTGGGCTCGGGAGGCCTGAAAAATGAAACCCTCGCCTCAAATTTATTTTTTTTTGCTCTAAATCTGAATTTTGCTGCAAAATTTTCAGTGGATACCTTAAAATTTTTTCTAGAGACTAGATCTTACTCTCAAGGGAGATCTAGCTCTACTTCAACTTTATCTCTTGATTCAACCTGCAAAAATGAAAATAAAACACCCAAAACCCAAAATATATACAAAAATTCTTAAAAACCCAAGACCTAAGTTAGCAAAAATAATTTAACAATTATATTTACAAAATCTACAAATATATAAGGGTTATGATATTTTTTTTTTTTGAGAAATACAATTTTTATGGCTTTTTTCTTTGATAAATGGCTAAAAACACTTCAGAAACCCAATGCAAACTACAACTTTAGCGAATATTTAATCCACCATATAAATATTTAGGATCCAAGCAAAATGATCCTTGCCCACAGTTTGTGAACTTTGAGAACAAGGACTGAAGTACGTGCAAACACTATGCATTTATTTAAAAAATAATCATATATTAACACAACATAGGAAGCCCGTAGTTAGTACGTACTACAAATCAACGAACAATTACACCTCGATTTTGCACCCTAGTCTTTATTATGATTGAAAAAATAGTTCCTAGAAGGACAATAGTTTATACAAATGCTTCAACAACAATTTCTTAGCCAAAAATAAGATGGCTAGAGATTCAAATGACTTTAATTTATAAATAAATCCTCCCAGTGAAAAATAATGGTTAGTTTCCTTGATCCTTCTCAAAATAATATTGGCCGTCAAAAAATACTTGATTATCTTTTAATTTTAGTCGTTGATTTTTTATTTTTGAGGAATTTTCGAATTTATTATTTAATTCCATTCTAATTAGCTCAAAATTAATTATTTTGAGCTAATTTTGAGCTATTTTCCTAAAAAAATTGACTTTGACATAACCACCAAGGCCCAAGGGTCCATTTTTTCTTGAAATATCCAATATTCTCTTGGTGGAGGACTTCTAAAAATTCACTCTTTTAAGAGCCACCAAATTTTCACTTGGAGAATTTAATTTTCCTAAGACATTTTAATTTGACTCTAATTAATTAAATTTTTGGTTTAGAATTTTTATTTAATTTTGCCATAAAATTTAATTAATTGACACATGAGGAGATCAATTATTTTTTCCACCCTCAAATATTTTAACCATGGTGTCTAAGTATAGGGGACCATGCATTAAAATATTTTTTACATAAGATTTACAATTTCAACCCTCAAAGGGGGAATACCCATTCGGCTTAAACCCTCACAAAACATACTCAGTCTGCAACACAATATGAGCTAGTAGACCAAATGATTTGTAATAAAATAATTTAGCCAAATAGCTTAAATTATTCCCTAATCACTTTTACGTAAAACTCGACGAAAACACTAGGACTCACCTAAAACTTTGACGAAGAATTCCACCCTAGCTTTTGTAGGAATTTACAGGGTAAGTTCCTCAGATAGAACACCAAAGGACACCGCTCACAGACAGATCACAGATCAATACATCAGTGTTCTTGACGTGGTTAAAACTCTCAAAGAGGAAAACAATTCACGGCCTGAGCCAACACGACCACTTCAGGCACTTTATTAATAAAAGAAGGAAAATTTACATAAGCTTCTCTCATGAACGGTCACCTTACAAATGACCCTCCATGCTCTTTAAATAGAGATCATGGACCAATCAGGTGTTAAGCCACGGATCAAGTGTTCGTAATACCGAGAAGAGAATGAACTGTTAGATCACTTCATGTCTAGAACATATCGTGACCGTTGGATTGTAAGTTACAAAAGTACATAGTAAAGAAACACACTTTACCTAACTCTACACTAGACCAAGTTATATTTAATTATTCCCTATGTGTCAGAATATCCTAATATCCCCCCTTAAGAACAACTGGGGATAGGATTGAAGGATGTACAAATATAACACAATAGGAGAAGGAAGGAGTTATTAGAACCTATCCCCCCTTAGTGACAACTTCCTGAATTCCAACCATAAATTGAAGTTTAGTAAACTTCGTCTTTGTGAGAGCCTTTATAAAGATGTCTGCAACTTGATCATCGGTTGAACAATATTGCACTGAGCTTTCTGATGAAGTGCATGTGTAGTTCAATGTGTTTGCTGCGCTAATGTTGGACTAGATTTTTGCATAGTTGAATGGTACTTTGATTATCATACCAAAGTGTAGTCGGATGCTGCTGCTGAAAGCCAAACTTTGACAGGATCTGACGAAGCCATAGGACTTCTTTACTAGCTTCTACAGCTCCACGATACTCTTCTTTTGCTGAAGAAAGAGAAATGACACTTTGTTTCTTGCAAGCCTATGTAATAGGTCTAGAACCAAGAGTGAAGACATAACCTGCAGTAGACTTCTGATCATCAGAGTCACCAGCCCAATTGGAATCAGTGAAACCAACCAATAGAGGAAATGCTTCTACACTGTAATGAATACCAAACTGAACTGTACCTTGAACATAACGAAGTATTATTTTAGTTGCTTTCCAATGACTTTCATGTGGGTTTCGCATAAACTGAGCAATAAGGCCAACAACAAAGGAAAGGTCGAGACGGGAATGGGTCAGATAGAAAAGTTTTCCTACAAGCTGACGGTATAAGGTAGCATCAACTTCAGGGGAAGTACAAGCGACTGAAAGTTTGGCTCCAGACTGAAAGGGAGAAGGGGTTGGCTTACAGTCTTCCCTGTGAAAGTGGCGTAGAAGATCACAAGCATATTTGGATTGGGAAAGGGAAATACCTTCCTTGGATTGCAAGACTTGAAGACCAAGAAAATAATGCAAGTGTCCTAAGTCTGTCATTTCAAATTGCCTTTTAAGGCTGGACTTCACATGGTTTATAAGGTTGGGATCACTATCAGTAAGTATAAGATCATCAATATAAAGAACAAGAATGATAAGAGACTTACCCACTTTCTTGGTGTAGACAATATTGTCAGAATGACATCTAGAAAAGCCAGTATCTAAAAGAAAGCTATCCATTTTGGCATACCAAGCCCTAGGGGCTTGCTTGAGACCATAAAGGCATTTCTTAAGTCGACATACAAGGCTGGGGTTTGTTTGTATAAAGCCATGAGGTTGTTCCATATAGATTTCTTCATGCAAGTCCCCATGCAAAAAGACAGTCCATTTGAAAGAGGCAACAAGGGAAAGAACAAGGCGGATAGAGTTCGTTTTGGCAACAGGGGAGAAGGTTTCAGTATAGTCAATGCCTTCAACTTGTTAAAACCCTTAGCAACAAGACGAGCTTTATGTTTATCAACTAGTCCATCTGGTCCATACTTGGTTCTGTAAACCCATTTGCATCTAACAAGTTTTCGTCCCTTTGGAAGAGGAACAAGTTCCCATGTATCATTTGCCAATAATGAACGATATTCTTCATTCATAACTGTGTCCCAATCTAGATGGCCTGAAGCTTTTGCAAAGGTGTCAGGATCATAATTCGCTGAAGCTTGAGCCAATAAAGAAGAGGCTCTATCGAATTGAGAACGTGTACATCGCTGATCTATAGGCTCACCTGCAAGAGCACCTGCTGCATCCCGAGTAGCACAAACCCATTTTGGAAGCTGAGGAGCTGAAGGAGGATCCTGAGAAGGTGGGGGAGGATTGTCATCCTCGCTGTCATCATCTAAAGAAGAAATATTTTCAGAAGTAGAAGGGATAGAGAGAGGTGGCACATCCACTGAACTAGGCTCGTAGGTCGATATATTTTCAGTGAATTTTACATCTCTTCTAATGATAACATTTTTGGACTTAAGTGGAATAAGTCTATATACTTTGACATTTTCAAAATATCCAACAAAAATACATTTTTCACTCTTAGGTTCTAAGGTTTTATGTTTCTCATCGGGAATATGGACCCATGTTTCACTTCCAAAAACACGAAAGTGACTTACATCTGGTTTAATTGAGCTCCATGCTTCTTCTGGAGTGATATTCTTTAAAACCTTAGTAGGAGTGCGATTTACTATGTAATTTGCGCAGTTAATTGCTTCTGCCCAAAAATTAAGACTAAGTCCTTTAGATTGAAGCATACAATTAGCCATTTCCTTTAAGGTGCGATTCTTCTTTTTAGCTACACCATTTTGTTGTGGAGTATATGGCACAATATGTTGCATTTGAATTCCATGCTCAGTGCAAAAGTTGATGAATTTGTTGTTAACATATTCTCTACCATTATCAGATCTTAGCTTAAGAATTTGATGTCCAGATTGTTTCTTAACTAAGGCCTCAAAGGGCCCATGTTAAATACTTCATTCTTGAGTTTTAAGAAGTATTCCCAAGTGCATCTGGAGAAATCATCAATGAAATTAAGAAATACTTGTAGCCAGAGAATGAAACAACTGGAAGTGGACCACATAAATCACTATGCACAAACTGTAAACGGGCTAAGGCGTGCCAAGAGGCACGTTTTTCAAAACTATCATGATGATGTTTTCCGAGTACACATCCGGAACAAACACCATCTTTGCAAGATACCATAGGAAGACCTGTCACCATATTTTTTTACATAGATTTTGAAGGGAGCGATAGTTTAAGTGACCAAATCGCTCATGCCAAAGTTTGCTCACTTCATCATTATGAGCAACAAGTACTGAGGGAAGAGTTGATGACCCAAAGTTGTTAAACTTATACAACCTTGTAGAATCATCAACAATGCCAGTAGCTAAAATTTGTTATGTACCTAGGGGGGTGGAATGTTATATACCTAGGGGGGGTAATATGAGGTACCGAGGGAGGTACCCAAGGTAATAATGTAATAATGGGATGGGCCATAGTAATAAGGAGTGAATGTATGGTGTTGCATTTCTATCTATTTCTATCTTATTTATTGGGTTTACTTCTATTGTCATATATTTTTGGATCAGATCTACAACAAGTGGTATCAGAGCACTTTCTATACCACTTTCTATCTCAAGCGAGCGAGGCACCAGCGAGATCGAGGGTTCACCTTTCTCTTGGATGGCTAGATGCACGTGCATGGTATCAGTGGACTACTCTTTTGAGTAGATCGTATTATTTGTGTTCTTCCCATGTTTCGGGGACGAAACATGCTAAG
>APFE030189062.1:455323-489122 GCA_000404065.3 Pinus taeda
AAGTGCCATTGCTGAAGATGAATTTGAAGAGTGCTCCAAATGGATGTTATGCTTCTTCATTGTTGCTTACAAGGCTTCCATCTTCTTAAAGCATTTAGATTCTAAGTGGTCATCTCGATTAAAAAAGTTGCAATGTCTATCAATCTTCTTCCCTTTGTTTTTATTTGCCTTATCATTCTGGTGAAATGATTTTTCATTTTGAGGCTGAAATTGCTTAGGACCCTTGTTTGGTTTAGGACCATTTTTTTTAGGATATGACTTCTTAGGATTCTTTGAGTTTGGTTGCTGCTGAGCGGTTAACGCTTTCTTAGAAGAGTTTCCAAGATTAAGAAGACCAAGGTGTAAGAGTTTTTCTTGTTCTCTTATTAAAGAATCACAAAAGGCATCAAAAGAGGGGGACTTGTAGTCTTGTCCTTGAGAAATGAAAGCCTCTCTAGTAGAATGGAAGGTGGAAACAAACACAGAGTAGGCTGGTCCCAACGTAGTAAGAATGGAATAGACAATGCTACCATCTTCTTTCTTAACCTTAACACTTTCCAAGAGAAGTCTAAGGGTCTTGAACTTGGACAAAAAATCTTCAATGGAAGAAAAATTATTGGGGTCCAACATAAGCAACTCATTTTCGAGTTGATGGGCTCTAATTTCATTTTTAATTCCAAAAACTTTAGTGAGTTGTTTCATTGCTTCATTAGGGGTATCAAGCTCTGCGATATAGAATCTAAGGTTTGGAGAAATGGACATCCCTATTAACCCACGTGCTTGATCTTGCCTATTTTCCTATTTGGCTGCCTTATCTTCATCTTTAGGTTTAGTTTCTTGGTCTGAGGTTATTTTGTAAAGACCTTTACTTTTAAGTAAATCCACAATGTAGGACCACCATTGGAAGTAGTTGGTGCTGTCAAGAATAACTTGGCATGGACTTTCTATTTTAATAGAAACTGAAGCTGTAGATGCTAAAGCTAAGTGTTCTAATGGAAAGATTTCAAAAAATTAGGCCGATTAAAAAAAAACGGCTCCGAAAACAACTTCCAGATGAAGAATTGATGGCTTTTTGAAGAAAAGTCGTTGAAGATGCCGACAAAGTGCGTGAATGTGCAGAAGTGAATGATAATGTTATATTTAAAAAAATCCCCTCCTTTCCAAACTTACTCTGATTAGCTCACTTTAAAAAGATTTTATGTCATCCACTTTTATAAATAAGTGAAAGTCACTTTTACAATGGTACTTTATGAGCTACTCACTAAATTGTAATTTAAATAAAAGATAAAGAGACTTTAGAATTATAAGTGACTCACTTTTTATAATGCGTGAGAGCACTTTTACATAAAATAACTTTAAAACATAAGTTATATGTGCTTTTTGAGAAAGTAACTCAACGAAAAGAAAGAATTGAACCCAAGACTTCTATTTTCATAAAGTAACTTTGGACCAAGTGAGCTAGTTTAAAAGGTTAGTAATTTTTGGAAAAGAGGAAGGTTTTTTTTTTTGTTAGTGACTGAAGCTTTGGGGTGCATGCTTACTTGAAAAAGCTTTTTTTCCCTACAAAACAAAAAACCACACAACCCAACACGGACATGCAAAAAAAAAAAAAAAACTTTATGTTTTGAAGTCAAATTTCTTTGGAAACTAAATATTTTCTTCAATGTTTCTGATTTTCCAAGATCACACTTAGGCACGGTAGAAAAGAGCATACACATGAGAAAAATGTTTCCTTTTTGTTTTTGGTTTGCCCAGATTGCACAGAGTTGCGGGGCAAAGAGCACACGCATAAATGAAAGGTATAAATCTGGTAATAAAAAACAGAGAGCTAAATAAACCGAAATAAACAGAGAAATGAATCACTAAAACTACAAATAAACACTATATACCTCCAGATATTAAAAATGATGTAGCTAGGGCTACCGGAAACCTTTTCGCGTGAAACGAAAAGGGTTTCTCACTGGAACAGAGGCTCTTAACACAATAGAGCAGTCCTCTCGCCCGAAAGCGGTAAAAAAACAATAGATCTAGGAAACGACAATTGGATGTAGTTGTACTAGCTTCGGATTTGGATCACCAACAAATGCGGCCTTCAAATAACTTTGATACCATGTAGGAATTTACAGGGTAAGTTCCTCATATAGAACACCAAAGGACACCGCTCGCAGCCAGATCACAGATCAATACACCAATATTCTTGACGTGGTTAAAACTTTCAAAGAGGGAAACAGTTCATGGCCTGAGCTAACGCGGCCACTTCAGGCAATTTATTAATAAAAGAAAGAAAATTTAGATAAGCTTCTCTCATGAACGGTCACCCTACAAATAACACTACATGCTCTTTAAATAAAGATCATGGACCAATCGGGTGTTAAGCCATGGATCAAGTGTCGCTAATACCGAGGAGCGAATGAACCGTCAGATCACTTCATGTCTAGAACATATCATGACTGTCGGATTGTAAGTTACAAAAGTACATAGTAAAAAAACACACTTTACCTAACTCTACACTAGATGAAGTTATACTTAACTATTTCCTATGTGTTGGAATATCCTTATAGCTTTGGGGTGAGGCTAGAGGGAAAAACTCTGCTGATAATCCATGTTTAGAAACACAAATGAATCAGTGAGACGAAAAACCTGCTAGGATGAAACTCTCGCCAAAATAATAGGCTTACCTAGGTTGTTACATACATTCACGGTCTTATTAGGATCATTTACATTACATAAATTGCAGAATGGGTTTACAATGACATATGCACTGCTGATATATGATCTGATTCTGTTGAAAAAATTTGGTACTTTCACTTCCTTGGAACTTTGACAACATGTGTGCAACATCATGCTTGATATGGGGACACATTGCTTCCATGAAGTAATGTGAGAATCCAAGAATCCTGCATTCAAGAAAACATAGTCCTTCAAATAGATATCCATTCAAAATCGAAATCATCATGCATATATATAAAATATCGCTGGAATAGAAAAATCTTCTCAACAAACTGAAATATAAAAGACATAATAAAAATGCGTGAAATAAAACTATACAATGACAAGAAATAAAAAGGAGTAGGGTTAGAGATACTATACAAAAGATGCCTCATGGCATCAAACGTCTTCAACATAGTGCATGCTAAGCATCTGCTGACTTTCCGACAAGTCTATGGGTTGCTTCTCGGATGTGCCATGCCCAATCCTGCATATTGTAGGACTGTTTTATCCGAATATCAAGCTGCTTCGATGCATCAAACCTTTTCCTTTTTCTTTTCTGCCTTTTACATTTGCTCTCGGCAGGATGCTATGTTGATGTTGACGTAATCGGTGTGTAACTTTCTTTGGTGTTAATTTTAGATAACAATGTTATGTTCTATGCTTTAACATCAAACCTTTTCCTTTTTCTTTTCTGCCTTTTACATTTGCTCTCGGCAGGATGCTATGTTGATGTTGACGTAATCGGTGTGTAACTTTCTTTGGTGTTAATTTTAGGTAACAATGTTATGTTCTATGCTTTAACACAATTTACTTCAATGTTCCTTATTAGCCCAATGACAATTTTCAATTATATCCAATAGCAATCACATTAATTTAAACACATTGACAGTAAATGGAAATAGAACATAAAACATCTGTAAAAGACAAGCCAAGACAAGATGGCACAATATGTGGCGGATGCCAGGGAAAAAACCCAATATGGGGAAACCCTTTGATCAAATCTTATTATTCTTCAATAGTTCAACAGAGAGAGAGTACAAATATCAAATTAACTTGCCCAAAACAGTCCTGTCAAATCAACAGTCAACTGCAGCACTAACTAGAAAGTCAACGCTGGTCAAAGCAACCCTAAAATGTCCTCCAAGCAGCTCGGTCAAGAGTATATGAATTCGGCCTTCCAAGAGGGGCAAAGTCAGCCCAAAATAGATCAGTCAAACCGGTCAAAGGAGAGAGAAAACACAACTGAAATTTTTGTAGTCAAATCTTAAGTCAACACTAAAGTCAACTCAGTCAAATTGTCCCAATCACCTCGATCCTTGTGCCAATAAATCCGGCCTCCAAAAATTGAACTTCCTGTCTCCAAAAAGCAGTCGACACTTGGTCAAACATCCTTGGTCAACGTTGTCCTGTTTCCTAAAATTTTCAGCCAGCAAACTAACTTAGAAATTCATCCTCCTTTCACACGTGCAAAGTAGAGAAGGCTGCCTCCAAGCTGTACGAACCAATCAAGAGAGTAGAGAGAGAGATATGTGATGAAATGATTGATGTCCAAATGAGGAGAGAGGTCACTCCTATTTATACACTTCGTTGAGGGTGAGGAGACACATCTATTGGGCTTATGAGCCTACATTTGACTGAGGCCGACCTTGACAATTTGTGCATGAGAGAGCATAAATTCAAAATTCCATTTCTGCTTGTCAGAATGAGATGATCTTTATATCAAAATTGGACCTTTTGAAAAGAGGAATCTAATGCAATAATCATCTCCATCATATGAGTTGTCCTAAGGTGGAATTTGGCCCTAGTTGCCAATTTTAACACTCCCTCTCAACTAGGGAGAATTCCACTTGCCAATCCATCTGTCATCATCATGCCAACCTGTCATCCTGTACCATCCCTGTCATCACTGCCTTGCTCCGCTCTGCTGAACCATGAAGTAATAATGAAGAAGAAGTGATCGAGAGTGAGTCATAAGATCATACCACTCTCCACTGACAAAAGTCAGTCCTTGATCCCAAATCAAGTTGTTTAACACCATGCATCCTAGTCATAGGGAGTACGGCAGTACATGATGCGTCCGTCGGTAGTGCTATGTTCTCTAACCATATTTTCCCAACTTATTGACCAGATGAGAGGTACTTCCCATGAGTCCTAGACTCTATGGGTAGGATGTGTGCTAGGGAATCGACAGGAGAAGGTGAACCTCTCGTCCTGCTTATATGCCACAGGAGAAGGTGAACCACTCATCCTATGCATATGTCAATCGTAGGGGAAGGTGAACGACTCACCCCACACACATGTCAACCATAACGGGTATCACAGGGGAAGGTGAACCACTCACCCTGCACATGTCAACCATAATGGGGTATCACAGGGGAAGGTGAACCACTCACCTTGTATCTAGTGCACCACTAGGGGAAGGTGAACCACTCACCTTGTATTTAGCACACCACAAGGGGAAGGTGAACCACTCACCCTGTATCTAGCGCACCATTAGGGGAAGGTGAACCACTCACCCTGTATTTAGCGCACCACAAGGGGAAGGTGAACCACTCACCCTGTATCTAGCGTACCATTAGGGGAAGGTGAACCACTCACTCTATGGTCGCTCATAGCTCCAAGAAGTACCCCAAGCCCTTAGGAGCTCCTAGAGCTCTGTGTCCAACTCATACAGGACCCTCATAGGAGGGTCATTCCATGACTCCAAGTCTCTCTCGGAAGGTTAAGAATTTGACCTTCCCCAAAGGCTTCGTGAGAATGTCTGCGACCTGCTCATCTGTTCTAATGTATTGGAGCCTTATTGCTGCCTGTTGTACCATAGCCCGGATAAAGTGGTACTTGATATCAATGTGATTGGAGAGATCATGGAACACGTGATTCTTTGATAGGCGAATCCAACGCTGGTTGTCGCAGAAGATCACGGTGGTATCCAACATGTGCTTAGATAGCTCACTGAAGAGCTTCCTCAACCAAACAACTTCATAATAGGCCATACTCGCAACAATGTATTCGGCCTCGGCGGTGCTTAAACTAACCGATTTCTGCTTCCAGCTCATCCAAGATATTGAAGTAGATCCCAATGAGAAGCAACATCCAGATGTGGTCTTACGATCTAACACAATGCTAACCTAGTCAGCATCTGAATATCCATGAAGACTCAAGTTCTCGGTAGTGTATCTCAGTGCATAGTGGATTGTGCCCCGGAGATATCTCAAGAGGTTCTTAGCAGCAATCCAATGAATGTGATGAGGCTCGACCATAAATTGACTCAACGTGTTCACAGCGAAGCATATGTCAGGACAGGAGTTGACCAAGAACATCAAGCCCCCCACAAGTTGACGATACTCGGAAGGGTTTTCTAATCCGGGCCCAGTAGCACTTCCACATAACTTCTTAAAGTTGAGTTCCATCGCAGTAGTCTCAGACTTGCGATTCACCATCCCACATCTCTCAAGTAGCTTCACATTGTATTTTCTTTGAGAAAGGAAAATCTCACCTGGCTTTTGCCAAACCTTCAACCCTAGGAAGTAATGCATCAGTCCTAGGTCCTTCATCTCGAATTCAGAAGCCAACTCCCTTTTGCATTGATGAATGAGAGGGTCATCACCTATTAGAAAGAGATCATCCACATGAAGGACCAGAATGAGGGGCTTGTCCTTTTCAATCTTGAAGTATAGGTTTGGGTCAACATCGCTTCTTGTAAATCCCATCTTTATAAGATACTTATCAATCCTTTCATACCAAGCCTTAGGGGCTTGCTTCAACCCATAGAGGGCTTTCTTCAACCTACATACATGTGTCTTACGATCTTGAACTTCGAACCCCTCAGGTTGTTCTACATAGAACTTCCTCCTTAAGCAAGCCATGCAAGAAGACAATTTTGACATCCATTTAGTGTAGGCTCCATCCTTGTGAGGCAGCAAGGGCTATGATCGAACAGATGGTGGTGTATCCGGGCAACTGGTGCAAATATCTCATCATAGTCTACTTCTTCCTTTTGAGAGAAGTCTCGAGCAACAAATCTGGCCTTTAACTTCTCAACACTCCCATCAGCTCCATGTTTGATCTTGTAGAGCCATTTTGAAGTGACAACTGATTTGGGTCTAGGAACCACATCCCAAACATCATTCTTCATGATTGACTCGTAGTCTTCGTTCATGGCATCCTTCCAATCTTGATGTTTCACGACTTCTTCGAATGTGCAAGGCTCAAATTGTCCAATGGTACTCATGGAAGCTAGGTAACCTTGGCACCTATTTGGCTTCTTGCTTTCACGAAATGTCCCCCTTGATGCAATATGTTTCTCAACATCTTCAAGAGCATCTTTGAGCCACAAAGGTCTTTTTATTGAAGTAGTGGGCTCACTAGGAGGTGGATCAATGGGATCCATCGGTCCTTCCACATCGGGCATCAGATCATCAGACGAATGTTTATCTTGCTTTTCTGCATTAGCATCATCATTGTCCTTTCTAGGGATATGAAGATCTCAGATTTTTCTAAGAGTAGAATCTTCGTCAAAAGTGACATCATGACTTAATTCCACTTCCCTTTGAGCAGACACATAGATTCTATATGCCTTCGAAGTTTCACTATAGCCCACAAATGTTCCTTTCTTCCCAGATGCATCTAGTTTGTTTCTTTTCTCTTTCGGTACATAAAAATATATTGGACAACCAAAAATTCTAAAATGAGAAACATCAGGGTTCTTACCGTTGAATACTTCTTCGGGTGTCTTGATGTCCAAAGCTTGATGTGGGCATCTGTTTTGGACATACACAGCGGTGTTGGTAGTTTCTTCCCATAAGATCTTCAGAAGATCTTGATCATGAAACATATGCACAAGTGGCTTCTATGATAGTACGATTCTTCCTTTCGGCAACACCATTTTGTTCAAGAGTATATGCAGTTATGGTCTCCCTCTTAATGCCAACTTTTCTACAATAGTCTTTGAATTCATTTGACTCATATTTGGTACCATTATCGGTCCTCAATATTTTGTTCTTCTTCCTTGTTTGATTCTCGACCAAGGCTTTGAAAGAGTGGAACCATTTGAACACTTCATCCTTCTTAAGAAATAGATTCTTGTTTTGCGAGAGAAGTCATCCACAAAAATAACATAGTACAAGTAACCACCCAAAGAAGTCACGAGAAACATACTTGATAGATTAGGATGGACCAATTGAAGAATATCAGTTGTTTGAGTTTCACTTGAGGGAATGGTCCCTTTGTGTGTTTTCTAGCTTCACATCCCTGGCAAACACCTTAATGATTTAAGTTGAATTCAGGCATACTTGTGACCATCCTCCTTACATCAGGTAAGGCTTTGAAATGAAGGTGAGCAAATCTCTGGTGCCATAATTTAGATTGAAGAGAAGTATCACAAGTCATTGCTCCCAACAAACTTCTTCCAATCTGATAGAGACCTTCAACCCTGAATCTAAGAGTGAATGCATCTCTTGGGTTCCTTTGCCAAATACGAACCTTCCCATCAGTGAATGACACCTTGAAACTTTTTTCTTCCATCATAGAAATAGAGACCAAGTTCTTTTTTAGACTAGGTACATATAACACTTCTTGTAAATGAAGAGTTTGACCTTCAATTAAGTGGAGAGTAACAATCCCAATTCCTTTCACGAGATAAGTGGCATATCCCCAAGTATAATCTCCATATTCGTCTTTTTTTCGATCAAGTTTGAGAGAGCCTCTTTGTACCCAGTTGAAGTGCCTTGAGGCACCACTATCAATCAACCAATGGTCCAATGTATCTAGAGGAGAGGTAATGGCGAGAGAAGAAATAAGATAAAATCCTTTTTGCTTTACAACATTAACTTCTTCATATCTGGAGTTTCTCGACTTCTTGGGAGGACAACCATTTCCATTTCCAGTAGCAGGAACATTCCTCTTTCCTTTATTATTGAACCTGTTGTTCCTTTGATTGCCATTGCCCTTGAAGTTGTTATTGTTGTCATCATCTCTTGGAGTATCTTTCTTGTGAGGACACTCTCTAGTGAAGTGGCCAAACCTGTTACAATTGAAGCATCTTCCTTTTCTTCCTTATTTGAATCCTGGCTTGAACCATTGACCTTGATTCCTTGGACGAACATTTTTTTTCCTTTTAGAATGAGTGGAGAAGCCGACATGATTGTTTCCATTTGAGAGCTTGTCTCTTTCCATCATCCTTATTTCTTCTTGAGTGCATCTAGCCAATAATTCATCATATCTTGGAACCTTGTCATTGTTGAGGATGGTAGTGTTGAACACATCCCATTCTCTTGTAAGACCTCCAAGTGCAATAAGAGTGAGCTCCCTGTCACCAATCACCTCTCCCATAGATAGGAGATCATTCTTGATCTTCGTAGGATTCTCCTTTATCCATCTTGATGTCTTTCAACTTGTTCTTGATAAAGAGAATTTGATTTGCATTATTTACTTTGAACATCCGAACCAACTTGTCATACATCTCCTTAGATGTTTCCAAATCAGAAATATAGGCAACCAAAGGCTCGTGAATAGAATCAACAATATTTTTCTTAGCTTTAACCTCACCTTTCTTGTACTTTGTTTGTGCAGTTACGGATGCATTTGAAGGAGGCTCCACTATTCTTCCCTTGACATAGTCCATGGCATCATTCTTTTCCAATGACAAATCTAGAGTCATCTTCCATTAATGATAGTCGGATTTGTCCTTAAGCTTAGAGTAAGTTGTGAAATGGAAGCCAACGAGAAGCAGGCAATGGCTTGATTAACTATACCTCCCCGTATGCTCCACCCACCCAGTGCCTTCGACGCTGCAGAGGCTGTGGCTCTGACAATTGCAAGTTCACTGTGTTAACCACTAAGAAGAGTTGAATCCCTCAAGCTAATTGGAAAAATGTTTTCCTAAGAGTCTATCAACCTAGCTTATGCTAGCAGGTAAGTTCTTAATGCAGGCTAGATCCTACAACGCTTATGCAACATAGATTGAGTGAACTTATTTTGAGTTAATATTGGTTTATGTTATTTAAGTACATAGTGTGAATTATCTTATGGCAAGAGTACTTAACAATGGTTAAATAACAATCTTGAGACAAGATAGGCGCTTAAAGATACAAGTGCTAATATTCAACAATATTCCACAAGATGTTTAGAAAATGCCAAATGACCAATGAAATTTACGTTGCCAAATGCTTAAGATAAACAACCAAGATATCAAAGCCTCTGAAGATTATGGTCTTTAACTTGGAGCAATTATCCAATGATTTCTTAACAATGCCTCAATTAGATATCAAACACAATGATGCCAATTAGATCTCAATGCTCAAACAACTTAGACCATCAATGAGATTAGAGAGTATTGAGTATGTAAGTGCCAAGTTAACAAATGTTAGATTCCAAAATCAACAAGAACATTTCAACACTTATTATTTCTAGAACAACAGTGAGAAAATCACTTTAAACCATGAAATTTGCCCAACATATGAAGTATGAAATTTTCCAATGACCAACAAATGTAAATTTATGTGTTTAGCCCACTTTATGATGATGTATTCAGTGATATATCAGATCTGAAACAAGTTATTACAACAGTAAATAAACTAACAAATCAACAAGTTAATGATGCTACAACCAATGCCCTAAGTGCCAATTGTTTTTTACCAAACTTGAAAAATCATTTTTTGAGCCTTCTTTAGATGTGTGATTCAAAAATTGCAGGTCTGATTCAATAATTTATGCAATGAATTCCAGCAAACAGAAAATCAGATCTAGGCTAGATCCTAGATGCCCAAGTGGCCAAAATTCATGAAAATTTAGATTTTGCAATTTTGAGTGATTTTGACCAATTCAAGTGTGTTTTTAGGGCTATTGTATCACTATTATCACTGCTGTAATAAAACAGAGGCAAAATAAGGGTATAGAGAGCAAACCCTATGCCCAAGGCCTTGAAGATGAACTTGCCCAAAAATTCTGCAATGATCTTGTACATGAAAACACAAGTTTTTGATGAAATTTCTTCTGCAAAATCACCAAGGAATTAGTTTTGAAAATTTCAAAGATGGAATTATGGCGAACTAGGGAAAAATAGGCCAAGGAAAGCCAACACTAGGCCTAATAAGGCTAGCGTTGGGGGAAAGGAGGCTAGGAAGACAAATCAGGGGTCAAAGAGGCAAGAGGAGCCCCGAAATGGCTAACTTTGAATGATGAGAGCCTCAAAAGGCTGGACGCTAGGGTTTTTGGGGCAAAACGACTAGGGTTAGAGACAGATCAGGTCTTGAAAAGCCCACAGCTAGCCCAACAGGCAGAGGAGCCTTTTGGGGTAAAGAAGGGGGGGCGAGGCCTCCTAGGCCCACAACCAACCCTAAAAAGGGCCTAAAACCCTAACGCAGGGTTAGGGAAGGGAGGCCAAGGGCTCTAAGGCTTACGAATTGCCCTAGAAGGCCAAAAAATGATGATGTTGGGCCTTATTAGGATGACACAGGGGTTATTAGGCTAGCGCAGGGCTAGAGGAGGCTAGATTTGGGCTTGGGAGGCCTATAAAATGAAACCCTCGCTTCATAAAAAAATTTCTCCTCTAAATCTGAATTTCGCTGTTAAATCTTCAGTGGATAGCTGCAAAATTTTCTAGAGACTAGATCTTACCATGAAGGGGCTAGATCTAGCTCTACTTCAACTTGATCTCTTTATTCAACTTGCAAAAATGAAAATAAAACTCCCAAACCCCAAATATATACAAAAATTCTTAAAACCCCCGAAACCCATGTTAGCAAAAATAATTTACAAATTATATTTACAAAATCTACAAATATACAAGGGTTTTGAATTTTTTTTTTTTTGAAGAATAAATTTTTATGGCTTTATTTATTTGTTTATTATTATTATTATTATTATTATTTTTTTCGATAAATGGCTAAAAATGCTTCAGAAACCCCATGCACACTACAACCTTTGCGAAGATTTAATTCACCATATAAATATTTAGGATCCAAGCAAAATGATCCTTGCCCATAGTTTGTGAACTTGGAGACCAAGCACTGAAGTACCTACAAACATTGTATTTATCTAAAAAGTAATCATATATTAGTACAACATAGAAAGACCATAGTCAGTATATACCACAAATCAACGAACAAGTACACCTCGAGTTGCACTCCAAAGTCTTTATTATGATAGAAAAATTAGCTCCTAGCGAGACAATAGTTTAAATTGTATACAAATACTTCAGCAACAATTTCTTAGCTAGAAATTAGATGGCTAGAGACTCAAATGACTCTAATTTATAGTAAATTCTCCCAGTGAAAAATAACAGTTAATTTTCTTGATCCTTGTCAAAGTAATCTTGGCCGTCGAAAAATAATTGATTATCTTTTAATCTTAGTCGTTGAATTTTTATTTTTGAGGAATTTTCGAATTTGTCATTTAATTCCATTTTAATTAGCTCAAAGTAAATTAATTATTTTGAGCTAATTTCCTAAAAAATTTGACTTTGATTTAACCACCAAGCCCCGTATCCATTTTTTTTTGAAATATCCAATATTACCTTGGTGGAGGACCTCTAAAAGTTAACTTTTTAAGACCCACGATTTTTTCACTTGAAGAATTTAATTTTTCTAAAACATTTTAATTTGACTCTAATTAATTAACTTTTGACTTAGAATTTTAATTTAATTTTGCTAGAAATTTTAATTAATTGACACGAGAGGATTAGTTATTTTTTCCACCCTCAAATATTTTAACCATGGTGTCTAAGTATGAGGGACCATGCATTAAAATATTTTCTACATAAGATTTACAATTTCAACCCTCAAAGGGGGAATACCCGTTCAACTTCAACCCTCACAAAACATACTTGATCTGCGACAATATGAGCTAGTAGACCAAGTGATTTGTAATAAAATAATCTAGCCAAATAGCTTAAATTATACCCAAATCACTTTTACATAAGACTTAGACTAAAACACTAGGACTCACTTAAGACTTTGACGAATAATTCCACCGTAGTTTTGGGGCGAGGCTGGAGGGAAAAACTTTGCCGATCATCCGTGTTTAGAAACACAAATGAATCAGTGAGACAAAAAACCTAGTAGGATGAAACTCTCGCCAAAATAATAGGTTTACCTAGGTTGTTACATACATTCACTGTATTATTAGCATCATTTACATTACATAAATTGCAGAACGGGTTTACAATGACATATGAACTACTGATAGATGATCTGATTCTGTGGAAAAAATTTGGTATCTCTGCTTCCTTAGAACTTTGACAAAATGTGCGCAACAGGTTCGACTTCTACAAGAGACAAACATACAAGCAACAGTTTCAATGAAAAAAACTGTATGTATCCATCGTCGAGCCAAAGAAAGAATCACATCTCACTTTTTTTTTCATAAGCATGCATGTCCATATATTTTCTTGAACCGGTGAGTGATTCAGTTACAATTGTTCCACAACTGTTTCTTGATGCCACCACGATTTTCAAAGCACTTCAAAATGTTTTCCATGTAATTAAAATTACAACATCCAGGTCTAGGGATATTACATTCTTCCCTCCTTAAAAATAACACCGTCCTTGATGTTCTTCTTTTCTTCCATTCATCATCATTATAATTTCGTTCAGTCTTTATCTCCCTTCGGAACTGTCTTTTCATTTAGATTGCTTTTATTTCTCGCAATTATCTTTTTAGATCAACTTTCACTCACGACATCTATATCCAGTCATGATAGTTCTATAATCAGAACAACCAAAAGGGGATCCTTCCCCTTCAAAATGAAGGATTTGATTTTCAGGAAATTCAAATAAGTAAAATCAATAATGTTTTATTAATAATAAAAAATATTTACAGCGACAAAAATATTCAATTTTTACTTTCAATCTTTTAGCCATTGTTCAATTTTGTAAAAACAAAAACAAAGCTTTTATGAAAAATTATTGTTACTTGCCAACACTCTTGGAAACCATTGCCACTCCATGCAATACTTTAATTATAGGTGGTTTATTAGTTGTAGCAAGCACTCCAAGAGTGGTTTCTTGGCTCGATAACAAACACCTTGGGTGGTTGATCGACCTTCTTAGCAAGCACCTTGTGGCATATGACCAATGAATCCAATTAATATTTCTTGATCATAATCACATTATCTTTAATCACAATATTTTCAACTATCAATCATTTATGCAATTTCAGGTTATATTTTTAACTAAATCACAGTTCTCTGCAAGTACCCAAAGAGCATATAGTTCTCTAATCACAATAATGATCATAGTAGCCATAATTGCATAAAGTGCATGCTGTCTTAGCCCTTGCTAAAGACATCCATAAGTCTGGTATCATGAATTCTGGGAAATATGATAGAGGCCGCCTTCGAACTACAGTTCCAGTAGTTCCTCCTCGAATGCTAGGCTCCTTTCTTGATAGGAAATTAATCAGAATTCATTCACAGATTTACACCTCCTCAACCCAAGCAATGTCCTGCTAGTTTTGGGTATAGGTCCAGTGTTTATCACACTATAATAATAAGGAACAAAGTTAATAAGGAAAAAGGTAACACAAACAGTTATCAAGTTAAAGAGAATTAACATATTCACTGCCCTATTGAATTCTCAACATGGTATCAGAGCTAAGGTCATCTAAGGGCATCATGAAGATCTCCTCTACAATGAAGAAGTTCATCAAGAAGATTACAAGAAAGGTATCAAGGAAGCATGGAGTTTCCTATTCTCTACAAAGAAGGTATCAATCAAAGAAAAGGATGAACGTCTCTTCTCGGCTCTCTCTAGCACATTCCTAGATGAAGACATTTGGGTAATTGATAGTGGTGCATCAAGGCACATGTCTGGCCACTCCAATCAATTGAAGACCTTATCAAAAGGAAAATCCGCTAATTCAGTGGAACTTGGAGATGACAAGAGCTATTCCGTGAAAGGTATTGGATCAACCTCCATAAAGCTGGAAGATGGAAGTAACATTCACCTTAACAACATTCTATTTGTTCTAGGTTTGAACAAAAATTTACTTTCCATTTCAAGTCTTGAAGAAAAGGGTGATAGAGTAGCTTTCATTGATAGTCGTTGTATGGGGTAAAGGCTCAAGTATAGATCAAGCTAAAGTCATTGGCATTCGAGAAGGAAGACTTTATAGACTAATGTCTCCTGCGGCCCAAGCCCTAGTTCACATTGAAATTAACCCATGTGAATTCTAGCATAGAAGATTTGGTCATCTACATTTCAAAATCCTTCCAACTCTAAGTTCCATAGTAGATGGAATTCCAAATCTGAAAGAAGATCATGAAGGAGTTTGTAAGGGATGTGCATTAGGCAAAAATACCAAGAGACCATTTGGAACCAGTGCTTCTCGGTCAAAAGAAATCTTGGATCTCATTCACTCCGATGTATGTGGCCCTATGACTCCTAAATCTCTTGGAGGTCACCTATATTATGTCACATTCATTGATAATCATTCAATAAAGTCTTGGGTTCACCTAATGAAAACCTAGGATGAAGTATTTTCAAAATTTCAAGAATTCAAAGATGAAGTGGAAAACCTTATAGGAAAAAGAATCAAGATATTAAGATCTGATAATGGAGGAGAATATACATCCAAAGAAATCATAGCATTCTTTAAGGAGTTTGGGCTTAAGAGGGAGCTAATAGTCCCATACAATCCAAAGCAAAATGGAGTTGTAGAACGAAAGAATAGATCCATTGAAGAAAGTGTAAAAGTAATGATACACGACCACGATCTTCCTAAGTTCCTGTGGAAGCCATAAATATCGCTGTCTACATTCAGAATGGAAGTCCCCATAGATCTCTAAACAACAAAACTTCGGAAGAAGTGTTCACTGGAAAGAATCCATTTGTAGATCATCTTTGGATCTTTGGGTGCCCTGTATATATCTACATACCCAAGGATAAAAGAAAGAAGCTAGACCCTTCAGGAATGAAGGGAACATTTGTTGGGTACACCAACTCATCAAAAGCTTATAGAATCTGCATGAAAGATGGACATCACATAGAAGTTAGTCGTGATGTCATATTTAACAAAAGTATAGCTTTCAAGAAATCAAAGGAACTTTCCATAGACTCTGATATGAAGAACTTCTCGTATTTGAAGAGGAAGTGGATAAGGGAGAAGAAGAATCGCACCATGAAGAAGAAGGTCCTAGTGAGCCAGTTCAACCGGTGATTATTCCCGAAACAAGAAAAATACCTAATTGGTTAAAATATACTTGATGTAGAATGTCATGAAGCAACGAAAGGATCATTCAGAGAAAGCAAGAAACCTAAAAGATATTTTGGGTATGTTGCATACATGACAAAACTAATAGAAGCAGAACCATCGACTTTTGAAAAGGCTGTAAACAATCAAGAATGGAAGGATGCCATGAATGATGAATATCAATCTATAATGAAGAAGGGAGTCTAGGAGATCATACCTAGGCCTGAAGACAAATCTGTGGTTACTTCCACTTAGATCTATAAGATCAAACATGCAGCAAATGGAAGTATAGATAAGTATAAAGCAAGATTTGTGGCTAGACGCTTCTCTCAACTTGAAGGCATCGATTATGAAGAGACATTTGCTCCAACAACAAGATATACAACGGTTCAATCATCAGTCTCTCTGGTAGCATCGATGGGACGGAACATCCACCAAATGGATGTCAAGATTGCGTTTCTGAATGGCACAATAGATGAAGAAGTCTATATAGAACAACCCTTGGGATTCGAAGTTAAAGATAGGAAGGCATATGTTTGCAGATTGAAGAAAGCATTATACGACCTCAAGCAAGCACCAAGGGCATGGAATGCTAGAATGGATGCATACTTACAAAGAATAGGCTTCACAAAAATTTCTACTGATTAGAAACTTTTTCTCAAGGTTGTAGATGGAGAACCTGTAATCATTTTTCTATATGTAGATGATCTTCTCTTGACAGGGGTCGAAGGTCGAATTGAAGAATGTAAGAAGCAACTAGCAACAGAGTTTGATATGAAGGATCTTGGGCTGATGCATTACTATTTGGGACTAGAAGTCTGGCAAGGATTTGATGAAGTCTATTTGGGTCAAGGAAAATATTGTGATCAAGATGCTAAAAAGGTTTGACATGATGGATTGCAAACCTATGACTACTCTGATGATCACAAACTTGAAGAGACTAAGGAGTTCTAAATCTAGCCTTGTGGACCCTTCCAAATATAGACAACTTATTGATCATTGATGTACTTGGTGAATACTCGACCAAGCATATGTTTTGCAGTAAATGTTCTCAGTCAATTCCAAGTGGAGCCGAAGCATGATCATTAGGTAGCAGCAAAACACATTCTGAGATATCTGCGAGGAACCATCCATTGCTGTCTAAAGTATGATAAAATGAATGATGTCCAACTGTTTGGATATATAGATTCCAATTGGGGAGGCAGTGAGCAAGATGGAAGAAGTACTACGGGAGGATGTTTCAGTTTAGGATCCTCCATGGTCTTGTGGATGAGCAAAAAGCAAGACACCTTTGCCTTGAGTAGTGCTGAGGCTGAATATGTTGCATCCTGTGAAGGAAGCAGAGAAGCAGTATGGTTGAGGAAGCTGCTCTCCGACTTGTTTGACAGACCGATGAACCCTATAGTGATACTTTATGATAACACCAGTTGTATACGTTTGTCTGAGGATCCAATGTTTCATGGAAAGACAAAGCATATAAACAACAAGTATCACTACATACGAGAGCTAATGCAAAATGGTGTGCTGCAGCTACATTATATCTCCACTTATGAGTAGGTAGCTGACATACTGACAAAGTCACTTCCCAACAAGAAGCTTGTATACTTAAGAGGCAAGCTTGGGTTGGTTGATGTATTGTCCCTAATTGAGAGGGAGAGATACACACATTATTCTTGTCTTCAATTAGGAAGACAAAATAGAGGATTGGGTAATCTTTGGCATTCGATACTCTTCGAGGATGAGATATGGCATCCAAAATAAGAGGAATCATGGAGGACCAATATTCTTTGAGGGTTGGCTACCCAAGATAAGAATACTCCCTTGGCAGGTCATACTCGGTGAACACCCGGGTGGAGTATGTACTTTGAGAGACAATAATTATGGTGTCTATACATCATTGGTCTTGTCAGCATTGTGCTCGGATCTTGTAGAGAGATAGCGTTGTTAGTCAAGGCCTTGCTATGTGATAATGTTGGTTGATATGATGCTATACAAATGGGTTACAGATCCGACTCTTTTTATGAGACCTCTTTAGATTGAGAATAACCATGTACCACTTATGAATACCTCCCTAGTTAAGAGGAAGTGTTGAAAAATGTGTAACTAGGTTCGATCTTCATAAGTATGAAATGTATTCTTGTAAATTATAAAATGAAAAGAAATTATTATTAATGAAGCATGGGTTTCATGCTTAAGTTCTTTTGTTTATAGGTCAAGCACCCATTGAGTGCTTATAGGGTTTGTCCTAGGTTTAAGAGTCATTGTCATATATTGAAGACCCTATGGGCACATTGTATCTTGTAAAGAAAAAATTGTTGTCTTTAAAGTGTCAAAATAGCTCCAAGATCAATTCGGCCTAGAAGCTGTCAAAGTCAACCTACATGAAGAGCCACGTCTACCCTTGAAGAAGCCTATATATAGAGAGGAACTCGTGTTCCATTAGATACATCATCTCATTCTATGCGAAGAAGAGGAAAGCAAAGGAAGTCGAAGAAGAAGGACGAAGAAGAGGAAAAGGAAGTTGAAGTGATTGGGTAAAGTCTCTTTTTCTCACGTACAAGTTGAAGCTAGGGTTTCTGCGTTGGGGCTATCTTTGGTTCGATCTTAGAGGAAAGAGAGAAAGGAAGTCAAGTGAAGGTCACTTAGGGTATCTCACTAGCCCTAAGTCACAAGGAAAGGCAAGCAAAGGGAAGAGAAGGCCGTACGAAGAAGATCGAAGTCTTCTAAAGGAGCAACAACAGTTGTAGCAGTTGCTGGAAGATAGAATTTCGAATCTGCAGTAGGAGGTCGAAGTTCTTGTAGCAGGAAGCTGAGTTGATCTTGATCTTGGAGGGTATTTGTCTTAGTCGTTAGGTCATGGTATTCGTCAATTGAAGGATCTTAAAGAAGAGGAGATTTAAGGGTTTTCCCCTCAAGAGGAGGGGTTTTGGCCCTGGCTTGCAGCCTATATATTGTGTCACTATTCTTATTGTTTTGGTAGTTGTTTGATGTATCTCACACTATAATAATAAGGAACAAAGCTAATAAGGAAAAAGGTAACACAAATAGTTATCAAGTTAAAGAGAATTAACATATTCACTGCCCTACTGAATTCTTAACAGTAATGATGAGGGATGTCCACATATTTGGGTGTATGAATGTAGGAGGTGTTGAAATGTGTAACTAGGTTCGGTCTTCATAAAGTGAAATGGACTTTTGATTCTGGTAATATCGTAAAATGAAAGAAAAATTATCTTATTGTTATTTTTTTAGCATGGGTTTCATGCTCAAGGTCATTTTATTTAGAAGTGAAGCACCCATTGAGTGCTTCTAGGGTTTAACCTAGGGTCAAGAAGTCAAAAGAGTCATTGTCATATGAAGAAGACCCCATTGAGCACATTGTAACTTGTAAAAAGTATTATTTTTGTATTTAAAAGTGTCAAAATACCCTCCAAGACCAAGTTGGCCTGGTAGCTAAGAAGTCAACCTCAATTAGGGCACGTCGTCCTCCTTGGAAGCCTATATATAGGAGGGAACTCGACCTCCTATGGACACACTCTCATCATCTCATCATTCAAGCGAAGGAAGAGCAGAAGAAGGCTAGCGAAGAAGGAAGAAGGACGAAGGACAAGTGTTTGGGTTATTTCTCTCTCTCTCTCTCTCTCTCACATGCGAAGGAGGAAGGCTAGGGTTTTGCTGCTGCAAGGATGGAGTTGAGGAAATTGCAGAAAGAAGGTGCATTAGGTCATCTACAAGCCCTAGAAGAAGGAGAAACTCAAGAGAAGGTCAAAGGAAGCCTTGGAAGCCCTAAATCTGCTCACGTGTGGAAGCAACAATTGTTGCAGGGGCCGAAAATTTCAGACCTACAGTAGAAGCCAAAATTCTGTAGCTGGGGGTCAAAGTTATGTAGCTGGAAGAGATTTGACTTGGTTTGACTTGGACAAAGGAAGCACATCATCAAGAAGGTCAAACTTGGTTTTGGTCTAGAGGTCTTGGAATTCGTCATTTAAAGAATTTATAAGAAGAGGAGATTTGTGGGTTTTCCTCTCAAGTGGAGAGGTTTTGGCCTTGGCTTGCAATCTATATCTTGTGTTCTTGTGTATTGTTGATCTTCTTGTTTTGGTAGTCGTTTGATGATAAGAACAACATAATGATAAGAACAGAAGCTAATAAGTAAGAAAAAGTAAAAAGACATCACAAGCAATTATCAAGTTTAAGAGAAAATCATCCTTATTGCAGACTTATAGATTTCTCAACATGGAATCAGAGCTAAGGCTGGCTAAGGGCATGATGATGATCACTGCATCCTTGAAGAAATCTGTGGGGCGGTGTTCTATGGTAGCAAGTCATCAAGTCATCTCAAGCAAGGTATGAAGGCATTATGGAATTTCTTATTATCCATCAAGAATAATATGACCAAGACTTCTAGAAAGGGCGAAGGATTATTCTCAACACTTACAGGCACATTTGAAAATTAGAATATTTGGGTAATCGATAGTGGAGCTTCAATACATATGACGGGTGAACAAAAGCAACTAAAAACCTTATCCAGAGGAAAATTTTTATACTTTGTTGAACTTGGTGACAAGAAGAGCTATCTTGTAAGAGGAATTGGATCAACGAGGAAATATTCATCTCAACAACATCCTATTTGTTCTAGGTTTGCAAAAGAATCTACTTTATATATAATGTTTAGAAGATAAGGGGAATAGAGTCGCTTTTATAGATGGCAAGGTTGTAGTATGGGATAAAAGCTCTAGTATCGAAAATGCAAAGATCATTGGGATTTGTGAAGGAAGACTCTACAAATTGCTTACTCCTGTCTCTCAAGCTTTGGTTTACATTGAAGAAATTCCATGTGAACTTTGCCATAGATGGTTTGGGCACCTTCACTACAAAATATTACCAACTCTAAATTTAATGTTGACTGGCATCCTTAAACTCAAGGAAGATAATGAACGAGCATGCAAGGGATGTGCATTAGGTAAAAATGTGAAGAGATCATTTGGAAGCAGTGCTTCAAGGTCAAAGGGTGTCCTAGATCTCATTCATTTTGATGTCCGTGGTCCTATGTCTACAAAGTCTCTTGGAGGTCATCTATATTATGTAATGTTCATTGATGACCACTCAAGGAAAACTTGGATCCATTTGCTGAAGTGCAAGGATGAAGTATTCGACAAATTTCAAGAGTTCAAAGCTGAAGTAGGGAACCTTATAGAAAGGAGGATAAAGGTACTAAGATTTGACAGTGGAGGAGAGTACACATCAAAGGAACTCATAGCTTTTTGTAAGGAGGCTGGGATTAAGAGGGAGTTGATAGTCCCATATAATCTTGAACAAAATGGAGTTGTTGAAAGAAAGAATCAATCAATTGAGGAAAGTGTAAGAGCCATGTTACATGATCAAGGCTTGCCTAAATTTTGGTGGGGTGAAGCAACAAAAACCGTTGTGTATATTCAAAATTGAAATCCTCACAAATCACTAGACAACATGACTTTCGAGGAAGTATTCATTGGGAAGCAACGAAGTGTAGACCATCTTCGAATATTTGGTTGTCTTGTCTATATTCATATTCTGAAAGATAAAAGAAAGAAGTTGGATCCTACAAGCACGAAAGGAATATTTGTTGGCTATAGGAACATTTCAAAGTCATACAAGATTTACATAAAGGAAGAACATCGAATAGAAGCAAGCCGAGATGTGATCTTTGATGAGAGTATTGCATTCAAGAAATCAAAGGACCTCCCGATGGACTCTTTTGATGAAGAACTTCAATATTTGAAGAAGAATGCACTAGGGAGGAAGAGAACTCAAACCATGAAGATGAAGGTCCCAGTGAACCTGTGCAACTTGTGATCATCCCTAAAAGCAGAAAGAGACCAAATTGGTTGAAGCCTACTCTTCTAGATGTAGAACGTCATGGAGCAGCCAAAGGCACATTTAGGGAAAGTAAGAAACCCAAAAGATATTGAGGGTATGCAGCGTATATGAAGAAGTTAATAGAAGCAAAACCATCCACCTTTGAAGAAGCTGTGAAATATCAAGAATGGAAAGATGCCATGTGTTGATTTGGGGTAGCATCGGATGTGCTCTAGCCATGAAAGTTGGTGGAGAGACTAAATCACATGAGATCTCCAAGACTCATAAATGGTTTGCGTGGATTCTACCCGGTTAAGGAGATATTAAAATAATTAATATTTTTAATAGAGCCCCTAAGTCTAAACTTAGGAAAAATAAAATATTAATGGGTTTTAATATAAAACTAGGTTAGAAGGTTCTAAAGGACATGGATCAAGCCAAATCTAATCTTTGCCGTTGATAAGAGATGTAATCTCGGCCGTTGAAGACTCAACAGAAAACGTATAAGAGGAGGCTTGAGGGTCAGTTGGAGAATACACCAGAGTGATTAGTCATTCGATTTTCTAGAGCAGGGTTTGCTAAGAGAAATCAAATTAGTGATCAGAGTTGCAGCGAGGGGTAGTGAGTACTAGGCAGAGAGGCAGACATAGTGCCTAGAAGACTAGCACAGAGGCAGATGTAGAGCCAGAGGGAGCCACGCAGAGGCTAGCAGGGCATGCGTCATCCTTGCAGAGGCTGCAAGAGTGACGCAGAGAGCCAGAGAGGCTGTGCAGAGCCTCAGAGGGCTGACGCGGAGGGTTCTAGGCTAATGGAGAGGCCAGGAGGGCTGACGCAAGGCCTTAGATTGAGCTGGAGAGGGTTTCGTGGGGCAAACTTCCGAATATCTGCTTCCGAATAGAGAGGTGTTACAGCCAGATTATTTTCTCTGTCGGGTGAGCCAATTTGGCACCCAGTTGTACTCAAAAAGACTGCATAATAATATAACCCTCAGAATTGCTGCATCGGTTTTCCCATGTTGGGTTTTTCCGAGGACGATTGTCCAAAAATAACGGTGTCCCTTGTGTGTTTGTTTATTTTTTTCAGTTGTTAATCTATAGATGGTTGAAATTGTATTGTGTTTATTTTAGTGTTTATATGGTTAAATAACTTGTTAGTAATTAAACAAGTAGACGAAATAAACCAAAGAATACAGATAAAATTTCTAACAGGTAATACTTAGAAATTTCAACAACATGAATGAAGAATATCAACCAATAATGAAGAATGGAGTTTGGGAGATCGTACCTAGGCCTAAAGACAAATTTGTGGTAATGTCCAAGTGGCTCTACAAGATTAAACATGCAACAGATGGAAGTATTGATAGATATAAGCCAAGATTTGTGGCTAGGGGCTTCTCCCAACAAGAAGGCATCAATTATGAAGAGACATTTGCACCTACAACAAGGTATGCAACTCTATGTTCGTTGGTCTCTTTGGCAACATCTATGGGATGGAACATCCATCAAATAGATGTCAAGACAACATTCTTGAATGGTACTATCGATGAAGAAGTCTATAATATATTTAGAACAACCATTGGGATTTGAAGTAAAACACAGAGAGACCTATTTTTGTAGCTTAAAGAAGGAAAATTATGGCCTTAAGCAAGCACCAAGGGTATGGTATTCAAAGATGGACACATACATACAAAGATTGGGCTTCTCGAAAAGTTTTGTTGATTTGAATCTCTATATCAAGGTTGTGAAGGATGAGCCTGTAATCATTCTTCTATATGTGGTTGATCTTCTCATGGCAGGTGTAGAAGTTCGTATTCAAGAGTGCGAGAAGCAACTTGTAGCAAGATTTGATATGAAGGATCTAGCGCTGATGCATTATTGTTTGGGGTTGGAAGTTTGGCAAGGACCTAATGAGATTTATCTAGGTCAACGAAAGTCTATGATCGAGATGCTGAAAAGGTTTGACATGATGGATTGCAAACCAATGACAACCCCTATGATCACAAACTTGAAGAGGCTAAGAAGTTCTGAATCAAGCCCTGTGGATCCAACAAGCTATAGACAATTGATTAGCTCACTGATGTATTTGGTAAATACATGACCAAACATTTGTTTTGTAGTGAATGTTCTCAGTCAGTTCTAGGTAGAGCTTGTTACCCACCACCTGTCGCTAGTGTATATGGGAGAAATTTTTTCTCCTAGATGGTCCTCAACTGGTAGCTAGTAGCTCCTAGATAGCTCGATGTGCCATTTTCTCCACTATCTGAGCCAACTATGTTGTCCCTCGCCCATCTGTTATGAATGTATGTTTGAAGGTGGGCTTCCCAACCCCAAAGGTATGGCTTTTCATTTGTATAGTTGAGTAGTTTTCCTTACTTGTCATGGACACTTTTGGGCATGTATTGGTCGGGGATTCAGTGGAAGAGTCTGTTAGGTTTGTACTCTTGTCTCCATTGCTCGATTTCGCGGTTACCCTTGTATCCTAGTCCTGTAGGATCTCCTTTACTGGCCATTAGCTTTAGGGTTGGCACTACATGGGAAATCTTGATTTTGGTTGCATGGTCCCGCTTTTGGATACCGCCTACATTGCTCCCCTTCCATTCATTTAAACCCCATTCATCTCTTTTCCCATCGGGGTCCACATGTGTCCACTGGGTCCACATAGGGTTAGCCTCCCCCTCCCTTTGTCCACACCTTGGGTCGTGCCTGTAACGATGCCCCAAAGGTTGATGCAACTAAAAAGAAAAGAAAAAACATAATTTGGCCACTCTCAATAGGAAATGTACCACAAAATGCAAAAGTCGCTGAGACATACAAATTTAGCACGTGGGTAAAAGCCGAACATGAGCTCTACCCCTCGTTCATGGCCATTACCCTAGTTCCTATAGCCCTAGATGAGCCCTGTCCATCATTAAGGAACCCATGATTGACCAACCCTTGGTGTGCGATGAACTGCCCCACCTCAAAGGGGGTATCCACTGCTACATATTACACATCATGTTCTCCATCCCTTGGAGCCTTGAGCTATTATGAAGAAAAATCAATCAAAGGCAAAAGGCATATGAAGAAGAGTGGAAAAACAAAGGCTGGGGTAACTCATGTACCATGATTTGCTCCCTCCAACATGCATATACCCAGGTGTAGGCTTCCCTTGTTATAGCTACCCAATGTACGTTGACATGCAGTTTGGATGATTCCCCTGATCCCCACTCCATCCCATCATTATATCATTTGCTACCTACCTCTTAAAGGATGTACTATGGATATGCCAACCCCTTTAGAGGTTGAAACCACCTAATATTGTCCTTGTTAACCCCCTTTTGAGCTTGTAGACACTTGTACTTGCCAAAGCCCACTACGGAAGGGCATGCTACCATGAAGTGCCCCATTGATCCCATAACTTGTAAGCATTATTACTTGATTATTCTAATGATTTGTTGTATTGGAGGGCAAGGGGACGCATTGGATCTTATGTAGGATTGCAGGTGGGTCTTCATTTAGGCTTGGTCTCCCTATATGGAATTTTAGCCCTCTAGAGGGCCACATTGGCACTTGTAGGGTGAGTGTTGAGAGCCACGGGTCTCTACCATAGCAGATATCTCTTCATGGATCCCCAACAGTTTTCATTGATTGCTTGTATTCCACCTTTTGGATGAGGATGATATACTTGGTCCACCATGCCCCGCTGTAATATTCCTAACTCGGAATATTCCTCAAAACCCCAGCAAAAACTCCAACCAAATATGTGCAAATGATATAATAACCCAAAAGTGATAAAATAACAGTGGAACAATATATAATAATGTAAACCGGAAATATAAGCAGATACATAAAAATGCAGCGAGAAATGCTAAGCCATTTTATTACACTGAGCAATAAAATGAGTACAAGAGGTGATCAGACATATGGCACCTCGACTTGTACAAGGCAAGTGAAGAAATACTCTCAGAATGACAAGAATGGCCTCTCTGTGTGGATGCTGCTGTTGGAAAACAAAGGATGATTCGGGGCTGCTCCCCTCCTCAGAAAAAGCTGAAACTCTGCATTCGGGCTCTACTCAGAAACCCAGAAAAACCCAGAAAGGTTTCTTGGAATGGCCGACCCCCAAAAAACACCCTCTTGGGGTTTTGCGCAGTTTCTCAATGCCCTGCGCTACCACTGAAGAAAACCCCACTAAACTCTGCCCTAAAACACTGCGTGAAACCCTGCCAAAAATCCTCCAATGAGACAAGAGCTGGACCCCTACTCAATCTCCCAGCATAAATCCACCTGCAAACCCCAATCCAACACTGCGACCAAAAAGAACTGCGTCTCTCTCCAAGTGCTGCATAGTCCTCCAAAAAGTTGATAACGCTGCTGTTGAAATACTGATAAAAATACTGCTGAAACACTGATGGAAATACCTTGCCCGAGCAGACACTCAAAGTCCCCTGGGGCTAAGGGTGAGATCTCCGAACGGAGACACTCGATGCACTAAACAGTGCTGCAGACTAGCTAAACAGCCAGCGTGCTCAGAAGTCGAAACGACTAGCTCAAAATGCACATAACTGAATGATCCCAAATGAGGGGACTCCTATCTATTTTATAGCCTCTACCTCTCACAATCCCTAGGCTCACCTCCTCCTGCGTGATTCCCCTCTTGCCACGTGTTCTTTTCCTCCTACGCAGTTCTTCCATGTGTCTGCATGGGCTCCATTTCTTCGTCCCCCTTTGACCCCCTTGGCTCCCCTTTAAGTCACAACGTTGTGTTACCTAGGAAGTGACTTTTTATTCTAAATTGAGTTATGTTTCTCCTTCTTCACTTTTTATTTACAAATAGCTATAGAAGGCAAAAATTGAACAAAATCGAATATTCCAATTAGCCATAGCTAATTAGGAATATTACAGTCTCTCTCGGCAAAATGTTGCTTGTCTTGAAGCAACTGAAGTGATGGGTGTTGTAAGATCGTCTCACTCTCCCAAGTGGCATCCTCATCCGGCAAATTCTTCCACCTCACCAAGAATTCTCGGACCGTCCTGCTCCACAGCTGCCTTTCCCTAGTGTCAATGATAGCCTCCGGCTGCAATACCAAATGCCCCTCATCATCCATGGATGGTAGCTCATCTGTCACGGTCACTTGTTGCCCCGATGCCTTCTTCAAGCATGATACATGAAAAATGTTATGAATCTTGCTGCCTTGGGGCAGCTCCAATTCATATGCAACCTGTCCAATCCTGCGTATCACCCTGTATGGCCCATAAAAGCGGGGCTTGAGCTTCTCAGCCCCCTTCCTTCTGCTTCAGTGATGATTGTCAGTATGGTTGTAATCGTAGGTAGACCATGTCCCCTACCTCGAACTGCCTCTCCACTTGACCCCTGTCGGCATATAGCTTCTGCTAGTTTTGCGTTGTAGCCATGTTATCCTTGAGAGCTCGGAGGATATCCAGACTCTCTTGGATCCAAATCTTGGCGCTAGGAGCCCTACTATCACCAAACATCACGTCGACAATAGATAAAGGATGATACCCATATAAAGCATAGAATGGTGACATACCAATGGACATGTGATGTGAAGTATTGTAGCAGTACTCCCCTAGATGCAACCACTTCAGCCATGCTCGCTGCTGCCCACTGACATAGTTACGCAAGTAGCCCTCCAGCCATTTGTTAACTATCTCTGTTTGCCCATCCGTCTGTGGGTGATAGCTGGTATTCGGTGTCAACTCCGTCCCCACCAATCGGAAAAGCTCCTACCAAAACTCGCCCATGAAACGGCTGCCCCTGTTACTGACGATGGTCTTAGGAAGACCATGTAGCCTGAAGATCTCTCTGAAGAACAGCTCGACCACCTGTGCTGCTGTATAGTGTGTGGATATGGCAAAAAAAAGTGCGTACTTTGTCAGTCGATCAACGACGACAAAGATACAATCCTTGCCCTGTACCATGGGCAACCCTGTGATGAAATCCATCGAAATACTCTCCCATTTCCCCTTCGGAATGGGAAGAGGCTGCAATAATCCCGCGGGATGGCTCATCTCTCCCTTGTTCTTTTGGCAAACATTGAACTCCCTAATGTGCTGGAGTACATCCTCCTTGAGGCCCTTCCATGAGAACCTCTCCCTAATGGCCCTGTAGGTTCTGGTAAAACCTTGATGTCCTGCCAATGGTGAATCATGTGATGCTTGGAGTATCTTCTTCTTGAGCTGAGACCCCTCAGTCAAGAAGATCTGGTCCCTGTAATAGATGATCTCATCGACCACCCTGTACATGTCATCTGCCACTTGCCCATCTAGAACCTCACATGCAAACCTGTCCTTGGAGTACTCTACTAAGAGTCGAGCCCTCCAATCTGTATCCAAGCTCATAAGAGACAACGTGGTTGGTCTACGTGAAAGGGCATTTGCTACCATGTTGTTCTTACCCTTGACATACTCAATGTCAAAGTCATATACTTGGATCTTGCTGATCCACTTTTGCTACCTCTCTAGTAGTTGCTTCTGCTCCAAAAAAAACTTGAGGCTGTTGTGATCAGTCCTCACTCTGAACCTGTTACCCACCAAATACTGCTGGTACTTAGCCAATGCATGCATGATGGCCAGCATCTCCTTGTCATATATAGAATACAACCTCTCGTGCGGAAGGAGCTTTCGGCTCTCAAAGGCTATAGGGTGACCTCCCTGCATCAACACTGCACCGATCCCCTCTCCCGACACATCACACTCCAAGACAAATGGCTGCGTAAAATCTGGCAACGCAAGCATTGGGCAGCTGCTCATAACCTCCTTGAGCCTGTCAAAGGCTCGCTGCACTGGGTATCTGCCCCCTTCTTCGTCAAATCTGTTAGGGGTGCAGCAAGCTGTGAGAAACCTTTGACAAACTTCCGGTAGTAAGTGCAAATGCCAATGAATCCTCGAAGTTCCGTCACGTTTCTCGGCTCCGGCCATTCCCTGATGGCCCTGATCTTCTCCTCGTGGACTCTCACTCCGTCCACCCCTATGATGTGTTCTAGATACAACATCTCTGTCAACCCAAACTCACACTTGGAGAGTTTGGCATAGAACTGCTGCTCCTGTAAGATATGCAATACTGTCTCAATGTGTTGGAGATGCTCCTCCCAAGTCTTGCTGTAAATGAGAATGTCATCAAAGAATACCAACACAAACTTCCTCAGGTGACTATGGAAGATGTGATTCATGCAGGACTGAAATGTAGCGGGGGCGTTGGTTAGCCCAAAAGGCATCACCAAGAACTTAAAGTGCCCATAGTGACACTTGAAGGCAGTCTTGGGAATATCCTGCTCCCTCACGTGAATCTGATGGTACCCAGATCTTAAATCAATCTTTGAGAAGAATCGTGCTCCCCTCAACTCATCCATCAGCTCATCGATCCTGGGTATGGGGTACATGTTCTTCAAGGTCTTCTTGTTCAGGGCCCTGTAGTCAATGCACATCCTCAATGTACCATCCTTCTTCACCAACACCACCAAAGAAGCAAAATGACTCATGTTCGGTCGAATGTGCCCAAGAGCTAGCAACTCCTGGGTAGCCCACTCAATCTTGTCCCGATAGGCCTTGGGGTGCCTATAGGGGGTGGTGATCACTGCCTGGATGCCTTGCTCAAGCTCGATAGTGTGCTCAAACCCCCGATCCGGTGGCTATCTCGATGGAATCTCTCCAAACCCTATGGCATACCGATCAAGGATGGACTGGATCTCTAGATGTACTGTCTGCCTTGTAGTCCCTGCCTCTGATGCTCGCAGCTCCACTGCCCACTCTATGTCTCCCTTCCGGAAGACTGCCTCCATCCGATGAGCCGACACAGTCTGAGGCGGATATGTGTGCTGCCCCCGTATCTTCTCATGCCTCCCTGTCTTGTCATCATCCCACTCCATCTCTAAGGTCTTCTAATCCGTCGTGACCTTCCCTAGAGTGATAAGCCACTGAACACCCAGTATCATGTTGGTGTCCGGGATATCGACCACGAAAAAGTGGTCAGTCAATGTGTAGGTGCCCATCGTCACTGAAAGCTCTGGAACATATCGAGCACACGTCATGGTCTGATCTCCTGGGACCAAAACTGAAAACCCATCAAAGCTCTCTGTCTGAATACCTCTACGCTCAACCATCTGTGCATCAATGAAGTTGTGGGTTGCCCCACTGTCAACCAAAACTGATACCTGCTCGCCACGTACTATCCCTCATACGCGTAGCGTCAGATACTTGGGAACTCCTCACAATGCTGCAAGGGCCCCTCTGGTAGGTGCAAAAGATGCACCACCTGCTGCTGGTGGTGGAGGTGGTAAAGGTCCCTGTATGGCATGGCTATCTCCTGCCTCCACATCATCCTCGTCATCCTCTTCTCCACTGCTCTCGGAGAAGACCTCATTAAAATGTGCTTTATCAGCAGCACATCTATGCCCTGGTGCCCACGACTCCTTACATGTGAAGCACAACCGCTTCTTCTTCAGCTCCCTCTTGACATCGTCCTCGATCTGCACTCGTCCTGGATTCCCCTTTAGAGGTGGAATCCTCACATCCTTCCCCTTAGACTGAAAAGGCTGTTTTTGGGGGTAAGGTGTCCGGGTCCTAGGTTAGACATCCTGTAAGTCCCGGGTCCTACTGATAGCGTCCTGGAGTGTGGTTGGTTTAGTGGATCGGACTAAACCCCAAAGTGGCTCTGCTAACCCCTAAACATACATATAGACCCTCCGTGCCGTGGATAGGTCTGGCACCATCACGGAGACCCTCAAGAAATCTGCAATGTAGGTCTCTGGGCTCCTTATCTGTTTGAGCCTTGTCAGCTCCACGAAATGCTGCTCTGGATCCCTCCGATCAAATCGCTCCATCAGTCTCCTGGTAAACTCGGCATATGTCGTCACTGTGGAGTGCCTCAGTGTAACCATCCCATGAAACCACCAATCCTGGGCCTCGCCATCCAAATGCAATATTGCCACCTTGATGGCCTCTGCCTCTGACATCTGGTTAAGCTAGAAATAAATGTCCAGCTTCTCCACCCAAGACTTTGCGGAACTGTTTGATGAGCCATCAAACGTAGGCAAGTGGAATCTACTCGTTGCATGGTGGGTGTCGCCATCATGGTAATGCCAGTACCCTCTGTGATGGTCGCAGGGTCTGCTATCTTGCTGGAGCTGAACAAAATCTCTGAATGAGAGGGCTTCCCTGAACTCCTGCCTATAGGTTTGGTACTCTGCAAAATAATTGCCCATATGCCCGGGCTCTGCCTCCTGTTGGGCTACGGCCCCCGTGTCTGCTCCTAAGAAAGCCGGCATTGTAGAGCGTGTAGGGGCATGTGAGGCCACCTGCTGCGCAATATCACGCTGCTCTGGCAAGTGATGGGATGCACCTGATCCTTCACCAATCTAAAAGACTCATGGGCTCTCACGCTGTCTGGCCTCTACTGTCGTGAATCTCTGCCCCATCACCTCAATCTGCCTCGACAGATCCTGCACTGATTTGAGGAGCATATCCGCAAATCTCTTCCCGTCCTCGTCGACCATATGTTCTGTGTCCACTACTGGCTCTCTCTGTTCTGCGTCTATCACAAGCTCCTCCTGTTCTATGTCCACCACAGGAACATAGTCTTCCTCCTCGTAGGTATTCTCCAACCTACGTCCAGTGTTTTTCTACCTCCTACCTCTGTAACAAATGTAGGGTTTATCCCCTGGTGTCATAGATAGTTAGCTCCACAGGCTGAGCCAGATCTATGCTCTGATACCACTGTAATATTCCTAACCTAGAATATTCCTCAAAACCCCAGCAAAAACTCCAACCAAATATGTGCAAATGATATAATAACCCAGAAGTGATAAAATAACAGTGGAATAGTATATAATAATGTAAACCGGAAATATAAGCAGATACACAAAAATGCAGCGAGAAATGCTATAAGCCATTTTATTATATTGAGTAGTAAAATGAGTACAAGAGGTGATCAGACATATGGCACCTCGACTTGCACAAGGCAAGTGAAGAAATACTCTCAGAATGACAAGAATAACCTCTCTGTGTGGATGCTATTGTTGTGCTGCTGTTGCTAGAAAACAAAGGATGATTCGGGGCTACTCTCCTCCTCGGAAAAAACTGAAACTCTGGATTCGGGCTCTACTCAAGAAACCCAGAAAACCCAGAAAGCTTTCCTGGAATGGCCGACTCTCAAAAAACACCCTCTTGGGGTTCTGCGCAGTTTCTCAATGCTCTGCGCTGCCGCTGAAGAAAACCCCACTAAACTCTGCTTGAAACATTGTCTAAAACCTTGCCAAAAATCCTCCAATGAGACAAGAGCTGGATCCCTGCTTAATCTCCCAGCATAAATCCACCTGCAAACCCCAATCCAGCACTGCAACCAAAAAGAACTGCGTCCCTCTCCAAGTGCTGCACAGTCCTCCAAAAAGCTGATAAAACTGCTGTTGAAATGCTAATAAAATTACTACTGAAATACTGATGGAAATACCTTGCCCGAGCAGGCACTCGAAGTCCTCTGGGGCTAAGGGTGAGATCTCCGAACGGAGACACTCGATGCAGTAAACAGTGCTGCATACTAGCTAAACAGCCAGCGTGCTCAGAAGTCGAAACTACTAGCTCAAAATGCACATAACTGAATGATCCCAAATGAGGGGGCTCCTATTTATTTTATAGCCTCTGCCTCTCACAATCCCTAGGCTCACCTCCTCCTGCGTGATTCCCCTCTTACCACGTGTTCTTTTCCTCCTGCGCAGTTCTTCCATGTGTTTGTGTGGGCTCCATTCTGCGTCCCCTTTTGGCCCCCTTGGCTCCCCTTTAAGTCACAACGTTGTGCTACCTAGGAAGTGACTTTTTATTCTAAAGTGAGTTATGTTCCCCCTTCCTCACTTTTTATTTACAAATAGCTATAGAAGACAAAAATTGAACAAAATCGAATATTCCAATTAGCCATAGCTAATTATGAATATTACACCAGCAAGCTACACAATTGCAACATATACTTGGCAGATGCTCCATGATGCCTCCTGCTGCAAATGGATGGTTTATCTCATCACTCCAGCCCTTATAGATGGTTTACAGGCAGATTTGATCCATTTGGAGACCCACGAGGATGTCCTTGTGCCGCCACACCCACTTGTTGAAATTTGGTACCAGAGGACAGGTGGTTCCCTTAGGCTTTGATCTTTGGCCTAGGGAAAAGTGTCCAAAAGATTTTAATTTTTCTCCTAAAGTGACTTTATAATTTTTATAAAGTTAAAATCTAATTTAAAAGTGACTTTAAGTGATAAAGTTACTAAGTCTAATTTTAAAGTGACTTTTAAAAAGTCAATGAAAAATTAGAAAGGAAAAGTGACTTTGGAAATAAATGACTAAGTGGGTCTTTATTAAAGTGGGGTGAATTAAAAAATAGAAAGTGAGATTTAAATGTGCATTTAATCTCAGCGATTGATCTAAATCTATTTCAGCCATTGGATTTAGAGATCACCCAAAAGTCACTTGGATCACCCAAAAGTAACTTGGAGTTATATTAAAGGAGGAAAATGAGGAAAAGATCATTCATTCTTTCATGAGCAGATTGGGAGAAGGAGAGGAAGAGAGCAAGGGAGATTTCTGGACAAGGAGAAAGAGGCAGCAGTTTGGCACACATACCAGGCAGCTCTTCAGCAAAATCAGAACAGCAGAAAGACAAGCAGAACAGCAACAAGAACAAGCAGAAAACGCTGATTTTTTGTTGAAAACTGAGAAGTTTCCAGGTGGTCTGTTGGGCTAAAAACGGATAAGTTTGCTTGCTGAAAAAAATTATTTTGCTGTAATTTTTGCTGAAATTTTCTTGCTGTAAAAAGACTGTTTTCAGAAATAAAGAAGAGCTCTCAAACTGGTTTTCCCCAAGAGTTGTAGGGGGTTTTTCCAGGGTCACGTTGACAAAAAATATCAGTGTTTTAATGTTTTTAATGGCTGTTTATTACTGCTTATTTTTATTTCTGCAATTTCCAGCATTCTGTAAAATTTCCAGAATTTGTGTTTTCAGCAAATTTATTTTTTTTCAGCTTGTTGAATGTATGGTTATGGGAAAGGGCATTTAATTACATGGGAGAAATAAGGAGAAACTGAAAACCGGGGTGGGA
>APFE030189062.1:516263-594545 GCA_000404065.3 Pinus taeda
TGGACCAAGGGTTGACCAAAGTCAACGCTGGTCAAACTTCCAGCAAAACCCTAGCAGCAGAAACCCTAACAGCAGAAAATCCGTACAGCCTGTCCTCTTCGTCCTTCCCACGTGTGGCTGAATTCGTCCTCCAGGTAGCTCGTATTCTCTAAGATGAGAGAGAAGATGTGTGTTGAATTGTATCCTTATTCTCTCCAACTTTTCCAGTATATATATACATCAATGAGGGTGTGTGACACATCTGTTGGGCATGTGAGCCTACATTACTAAACTGGCTGACCTTGCACATATAATTTATTAAGAATAATAAATTCAAAATATAAGTTCTGCTCATCGGATTAAGACTATTTTTATATGGATTTTACACCTCTCTGAAAGAGGAATCCAATAAAAATATTAGCCTCTTAATCTGATCATCAGAACATGGAGTTTGGACCTAGTTGTCCAAATTTAACAAGTACTTCTTGGCATTTACTAAGCCAATTGTAAATTTGCTTTGTATATTTGACACATATATGCTTAATTTGGGAGAGGTGTATGAGGGCATTGATTCCATGATAGAGAAGATAACGTTTGTTATAAATGCCAAGGAGAATGACTCGGATGAATTCTTTTATAGAGAAGTAAAAGATATATTGACCAAAAGGTGGAACAAGATGACCACCCTATTGCACCTTTTGGCCTATGCAGTGAATCCAAAATATTATGCTGCAGAGTTGCTAAGTGATCTAGAAAGAACCGCACCAAACAAAGACCCAGAAGTCGCAAACAGATTTAAAAATGCTTTTAGAAAGCTTTTTGTAGATCCCGAAATTGGACTTTGGATTCATGCACAATTTTATGATTTTGTGGGATTAAGGGGTTGGGGTTGTGATATTGAGTGTATGCGGGACAAGACCAGATTAAGTCCGATTGAGTGGTGGAACTTCTATGGTGGGGCACCTCCACATATCCAAAAATTGGCCATCATGATTTTGTCACAGGTTGCTAGTTCCTCTTCAGCAGAAAGGAACTGGAGTACATACGGCTTCATCCATTTAGTGAGGCGAAACAGATTGGGCTCTAAGAAGGTTGAGGAACTAGTGTATGTTCATTCAAACCTTCACCTTCTGTCACATAAGAGAGATGAATACAAATTTGGGCCCACCAAATTATGGGACGTGGAACCAGATTTGCTTGACTTGGATATGACATTGAATGCCATGTATCATATGAATTTGTTTGATGCGGAGTCACCAATAGGGGGATCTTCAAGTGGACATGGCAGCAATGTTCCCAGTCCCACTTCTAGAGAGGACGTGGAACCTTCTAGTGGTATGAATAAAGACATATTTGATGATATGTAAATGTAATTTATGATGGTGTTTTAACTTTTAAACTTTTGAACAACCATATGAATTATGAATAATGATAGTAGACTGTCGGTCATAGTTCATTTTGTATTTTGTACTATGTAGTAATTAATATGCATTATTAATTTTGGTAATGATGGTGTAGCTTGTCGTGTTGATAACTTGATGATTGAAATTTGAAACAAAATCTTGATGATATGTTGAATCATGAATGTTATAATAATCATTAATGATGATGACAATGTTTATGCTGAATTGATGATGATGAATCATGAGAGATCATAGATGATAATTGATTATGTATTTTTAGTCTTTAGATCTAATCTAGATTCTAAAATATGAATGGTAATATGAAATTTTTATTTCAAGTATATATATATATATATATATATATATATATTTCTTTTATATATGTGTGTTGTTTCCTGCTATACTGTATCCAGATTTTTTGAAAATTTCCATATCTGTTTCAAACCCCGTATCCATATCCGTTTTAGTGCAACTTAGCTTTTGGGTTGCCTGGGTAAACAAGTGTGTCAATTGGTGTGAATGTGTTTTTGTCTCTCTATTATTTTCCACTGCTTATAGATTGTTAAGAAACTCTGTATCTTGGTGAAAGTAAATTTGGTTTCATTTTTTAGTTGCCTTGTTTTTAGTAATTCATCTAAGTAGTTGCAGAGTTTCAAGGAAATTTAACATGGTATTAGAGTAAATATCAACATAAAGACTAGCAACGTTTTCAGTAATTCATCTAAGTAGTTGCAGAGTTTCAAGGAAATTTAACATGGTATTAGTGTAAATATCAACATAAAGACTAGCTCAAGTTGTTCAGTAAGTGAAGAGTGCAGTTTAAGTAGAAGGCTTGCGCTAGAGTTTTGAAAAGCAATTCTTTGGATAGCGGGATGGCATTCCAAGGACTAAGGCAAAATTACTGTTAAGAGGGAGCCTTTTGCTCATGGAAGGAGCAGATTTTAGTGGCGTTGGAAGATAATGGAGTGTTAGGATTTGTGAAGAATCAAATAGTTCCACCTTAAGATGCCCAACATTTGATCCAACGTAACAAGAATGGCATTAACGCAAGGAGGATCATTCTTGACGGGGTCAGACCATATTATCCCTCATCTCCATGGGAAGAAGATAACATATGAGATGTGGAAAGCTATCTTAGATTTGTATCAGGGTTCCAATGATGCCAAGAAGCTTGCTCTGAAAGACAAGCTAAGAAATATCCGGATGAGCAAAGGAGAGCACATCATTACATATCTTTCCAAGTTCATCCAGGTTTGGGATGAGCTAGCTGGAGTGGGTGATACTGTAGCATGCAATGATGTTGTGAGTCTTGTGCTTTTGGGACTTTGGGGGTGATATCCCTAGGAGAATTTTTTTCTCCATGATGGTCCTCAACCAGCAGGCAGTAACCCCTTGCAGCCACCAACTAGCTCTTGTGCCATTTCTTTGCCACTTGATCCAACCATGTGCCCCTCACCCATCTGTCATGATCGTATGTTTCAAGGGGGGCCTTCCAAGCTTAAAGGTATGCCTTGTCATTTAGTAATTTATGCCTTGTCATTTAGTAATTGAGTATTTTAGTTTACTTATCATGGAAACTCTTGGGTATGGAATAATGGGGGGGATTCAGCGGAAAGAATGGACTAGGCCTGTGCTCTTGTCCCCTAGGTCTCTGTTGGGATTGTTAACCTTGAACCCTACTAACGTGGGAACTCTTTTACTAGCCTTTAAGTTCCTAGGATGGTATTACATGGGAAACCCCGATTTTGAATGCGTGATCCCGCTCCCCAATTCATGTATATCACCCCCTTCTGCTCATTATAACCCTTTTCATCACTTCCCCCACTTGGGTCCACATTCCTCTCTTGAGTCCACATAGGGTCAGCCACCCCCTCCACTTGCCCACATCTTGGGTCGGGCCTCGAGCGATGCCTCGAAGGTTGATGAAAATAAAAAGAAAAGAAAAATCATAATTGGCCACATTCAACAGGAAATTGTACCATAAAATGCAAAAGCAGAGACAAACATCATTAGCACGTGGGCAAAAGCCACTACATGAGCTCTACCCCTTCGATGGCCATCACCCTGGTTCCTAAAGGCCTTAGATGGGTCTCCTATCATTTAGAAACCCATGATTGTCCCAACCCCTGGTGCGTGATGAACTACCCCATCTTAAAAGGGGGTATCTACTGCTATACTTTATACATCATGCTCTCATTCTTTTGAGCCCCGAGCAATTAACCAAAAAATATCATAAAAGGAAAAAGGCATACAAGGAAGGGTGGAAAAATCAAGGCTGGGGTAACTCGTACCACGATTGCTCCCTCCTACATATCATTTACCCAAGTGTGGGCTTCCCTTTTTATTGGCTACCCTTGTACCATGGCATGTGACCCAAGTTGTTCCCCTTCATCCCTTACCCCATTCCATTATTGTATCACATGCCACCACCATTTGAAGGATGTACCATGGACATATCACCCCCTTTGGAAGTGAAAACCACTTAATGTTGATTTGGGGTAGCATCGGGTGTGCTCTAGCCACGAAAATTGGTGGAGAGGCTAAAGCACATAAGATATCCAATACCTAGAAATGGTTTGGGCAGATTCTAAACAGTTTGGGAGATATTAAAATAATTAATATTTTTAATGAAGTCTCTAAGTCTAAACTTACGGAAAATAAAATATTAATGTGAATTAATATAAAACTGTGTTAGAAGAGTCCAAAAGTCATGGATCAAGCCAGAGTTAATTTTAGTCATTGGTTAGGGACTTAATTTCGGCCGTTGAATTGTCAATGAGAAAAGTATAAGAGGAGGCTTGAGGGTCACTTGGAGGACACACCGAGTTGATCAAGATTTTGATTTTCTGGGGCAGGGTTTGCTGAGGAAGTCGAAAGAGGGATCAGAGTTGCAGTTGAGGGGCAGTGAATACAGAAGCAGAGAGGCAGAGATAGTACCGGGAGGATCAACGCAAAAGCCGGGAGAGAGGGATGCAGAGCCAGGCAGAGGTTCACGCAGAGCTAGCCAGGGCTCACGCAGAGGCAGCCAAGGGCTACGCAGTGCCTCAGAGAGCCAATGTGGGTGATGCAGGGCGAGCTAGGGTGACGTTAGGCACACGCTGGGCCAGAAAGGGCTGACGCAGTCCCTAGAGGTTGATGCTGGGGTTTTCGTGGGGCGGATTGGAGCTGGGAGTTGTCGGAGTGTTTATCTGGGGTTTCAGCCGGAATAAACCCCAATATCTGCATCCGAGTAGAGAGGCACTATTGCTGAGATTATTCTCTGTTGGGTGAGCTAGTTTTGGCACTCAGATTGTATTCAGAAACTTCTTAATAATTAAAACCCTCAGATAGTTGCACCGGTTTTCCCGCATTGGGTTTTTCTGGGGACATTGATCCAAAAACAACGGTGTCACTTGTGTGATTGTTTTGTTTCCTTCAGTTGATGATCTGTATGTGTTGAAACTGTACTTGTATTTATTTTTAGTATTTACATGGTAAATAACTTGTTAATTAACAGCGCAAGTAGGAAGAAATAAATTAGAAAGTAACGTAAGGATTTCTAACAGTTAGACTTAGAAATTCCAACATGGTATCAGAGCATGGTTGCAGATCACAGGAGAATTGAGGACATCAACTGAGCAGAGCAACAACAGAAACAACTGTCCCGAGTGATAGATGCTGTTCCTAGCAGGAGAGCAGCAAGGAAGGGGTGACGCAGTGCCTGTGTCATCAAGTTTGAGCTGGGAAGAGGATCAACGCAGTGCCAGAGGGGAGCAAACTCGACCTACGCAGTGCCCGGTCATCTTTCTCAGTCAGGAAGGATTGACACCCATGGCCAGGAGGTGCGGATTTTGCTGGTGCCAGGATTGCACAGAGCCTAGAAGCTCTAACCTTCAGTTTGCTGGGGCTTAGGAGGCTATGGGTAAGTTGCAGAGTGAAGCTGGTGGGGTACTGTGGTCAGAACAATACCTAACAGGGCAATACCAAGGAGGGAGTTGCCTTCGAGGATTTCTAGCCAAGAAATTCGGATCAATGGTGCAGCTGCACTAACGATCAGAGTGGGGCATCTCGACATTGGTAGAAGGGTTTCCAGGAGGGAAATCGAGGCTTAGAGGGAGTCACACCAAGAACATCCAGGAGGGAAGTAGAGGAGCAACAAGATGGCAGTGAACGGGGTAAGAGACTAGGACAGACTGGATGGAGCCTCAAACTTTGTAGTCTGGAAGGCTAGAATCTTATCCGTTATAGACAGGATTCGTGTCAAGCACTTCGCCTTGAGGACAATAGCGGTCCCAGTTGAGCCGATTGATAACGATAAGTACGAGGATGCAATGGCGAGGGCTAAGAGTATCATCTTTGACCGGGTTAAGGATCATATAATACCACATATTGCCGAGAAGAATATGACAAATGAGATATGGGAGGCCTTAAAGAAATTGTATCAGCATACTTCCGTGCAAAGGAAGATGCTACTAGAAAATCAGCTGCGGTCATACCAGATGCAGAAGGGAGAACAGATCGACATCTTCCTCGGTCGATTGAAGGAGATCCGGGATCAGCTGACTTCCTTAGGGGCCACGCCGGATCAAGAATTGATGGTGAGAACAACCCTGAACACAGTTTCTGAAGACTAGGAAGCATTTGTCCAGAGCCTATTGGACAGGGCAACCCTTCCAGATTGGGAGGAAATGTGGGCGACTCTTCGCCAAGAAGAGATCAGAATGCTGACCAAGGCAGGAAGCAGCGGCAAGGGGGTCAGAATCAAGGAGGAGGAAGAGGAGGATGCTGCCATAGCATCTGAGGGAAAGCAGGAGAAACAGAAGAATAAGGACCTCTCCAAGGTCAAATGCTTCAACTGTGGGGAATTGGGTCACTATGCAAGCTAGTGCCCAAGGAAGAAGAGCAAGGGAGAGGCTTCCAGGACTAAGGTTGTGCCAGCAAGGGCAGAGAAGGAAGTGGAGACAGATGATGACCGTGCCATGAGTGCTCACACGCCACTTGAGCGGAAGTGGGGAGACATCGAGCTGTAGTCAGATGGACTATAGGCAATGAGGGGCAGGATCCTCAAGGTACCTGGCGGATGTCAGTAGAGACAGATGCAGATGGAGCGACAGAGGGAGCTACAGTGCAGGAGTCCCAAGACAGCTTGAGGCAGCAGTGTGCGATGCATGGAGTTGTTGCAGCAACGTAGAGGTCAGAGAGGGAGCATGTGTTAGCAATAGAGGGAGTTTCAACATTGAGGGTGTCTCTAGCTTGACAGAGATGTCAGAGTTGGGAGATCAGTTACTTACTTCTCAGTAACTGAGTTGCAGTGCAGCAGTTAACAGTGGCAGTGCTATGGGTAGCACGATGTAGCATGATGAGAGGGGTTGCTGTACAGATGTAGCAGTGGCAGTGTCAGGGCCATGGGTAGCAGTACATGATGCAACAGTGCAGAGGATGTTGGGCAACAGGCCTAGCATCAAAATAGGGACCGATGCCAGATGATCGGGGCGATGTTCAGTGAGGAGTATTACTAGAGCACAATCCTCGCTAAGAGGAAGTGTTGATTTGGGGTAGCATCGGATGTGCTCTAGCCACGAAAATTGGTGGAGAGGCTAAAGCACATACGGTATCCAATACCCATAAATGGTTTGGGTAGATTCTAAACAGTTTGGGAGATATTAAAATAATTAATATTTTTAATGAAGTCCCTAAGTCAAAACTTAGGGAAAATAAAATATTAATGTGAATTAATATAAAAATGTGTTAGAAGAGCCCAAAAGTCATGGATCAAGCCAGAGTTAATCTTAGCTGTTGATTAGGGACTTAATCTCGGTCGTTGAATTATCAAACGAGAAAAGTATAAGAGGAGGCTTGAGGGTCATTTGGAGGACACACCGAGTTGATCAAGATTTCGATTTTCTAGGGCAAGGTTTGCTGAGGAAGTCGAAAGAGTGATTAGAGTTGCAGCTGAGGGGCAATGAATACAGAAGCAGAGGGGCAGAGATAGTACCAGGAGGATCAGCGCAGAAGTCGGGAGAGAGGGACGCAGAGTCAGCCATAGGTTCACGCAGAGCTAGCCAGGGCTCACGCAAAGGTAGCCAAGAGCTACGCAGTGCCTTAGAGAGCCAACATGGGTGACACAAAGGCTCTAAGGTTTGATGTAGTGCTTCCAGAGGCTGACGTAGGGCGAGCTAGGGTGACGTTGGGCCAGAAAGGGCTGACGCAGTCCCTAAAGGTTGACGTCGGGGTTTTCGTGGGGCGGATTGGAGCTGGGAATTGTTGGAGTGTTTATTCGGGTTTTAGCCGGAATATCTGCTTCTTAGTAGAGAGGTACTACTGCTGAGATTATTCTCTGTTGGGTGAGATTATTCAGAAACTGCTTAATAATTAAAGCCCTCAGATAGTTGCACTGGTTTTCCCGCTTTGGGTTTTTCTGGGGACATTGGTCCAAAAACAACGGTGTCACTTGTGTGCTTGTTTTGTTTCCTTTAGTTGATGATCTGTATGTGTTGAGACTGTCCTTGTATTTATTTTCAGTATTCACATGGTAAATAACTTGTTAATTAACAGAACATGTAGGAAGAAATAAATAAGAAAGTAACGTAAGGATTTCTAACAGTTAGACTTAGAAATTCCAACACCTAATAGGATGATTGGTTAACTCTCTTTGGAGCTTGGAGACATTAGCACATGCCAAAGCCCATTATGGCGTGAAAAATTGGTGACTCGATTCCTATTGCAACAAACTGATGATATTTCTCCTATTTGTGAAATTACTTGAAAAAATTACATGCAGTTTTCTACGACAAATATTGAAATACGTACTCTGCAGCCTACACAGAATAAAATACTACACTGAAGAGAAATAAACACACACAATTACACTGTTGTTTTTGAACAAACATCCATGGAAAAACCCAATGTGGGAAAACCGGTGCTACAGTGGAGGGTTTTATTATTATACAGTAGTAATCTGACTACAAATCATTAGATGCCCAAACTGGTAATCTGATACACAGAAATACTGGGAAAGAGGTAGTGAGAAAAATCTCACACTGTAAATGGCGATCCAAAATTGATCTAGGCTTTGGATGGCTAGCCTCACACTGCCTCTGCGTTAGCCTACGCAGATCTGCGTCACAACCTCTAAGCTCTGCCTCAACCTTCTTGCTGGTCGATTTACCTCTGGAACTTTGACTCTCTGGCCCTCTGGTCTCACACCTTGAGTTCTTGCACTAGATCTCGACTCTCTAACAAATTTACGGACTCCCTCTGAAGCTCAGCGCTGCCTCTCTAAACCTCTCTATGCCTTCTCTGCCTTGCACTCTTTGGATTTGGAAAAACTCTCCTCCGGTCGACAATCCCTGCCCCTCTCTCACAACTTCGACTTTATTAAGTCACTTTCGACAACTCACAGCTGCTACTTAGGAAATTGACTTCCCAACGAAATCTAACTGCACAAGTGAGTTCTTCAAGTGCCCATCGAACTCCTTATAATCTCTTGTTGGAGCATCAACAACTAAGATTAACTGGGAGTTGATCCTCGTCTTCTTCTAGAAGATTCACACCTGATTTAATTAATACCCTTTAATTAACCAGATTTCCTAAGTTTAGACTTAGGGAATCATTTAAAAATCAATTATTTTAATTAAACCATCTCTAGGTGGAATTTTCCCAAACGATTTCTGGGTATTGGAGAATGCATGTGTCTTAGCCTCTCTGCAAAATCTCGAGGCAAGATTACTTCTGATGCTACAAAAATCAACACTTCCTCTTAGCGAGGAATGTGCTTTAGTGCTGCAACCCACTGAAGCATCACTCTGTCTCTGCACCATCTCCTGTTGCGTTGTTGATGTTTGGCTCTACAGGCCACCAACTACTGCGCAACTCTGATTGCTGCATATGTGATGCTCCTAGCCCTGCTGAACTGGTGCCAACACTGCAACCCTCTCCAATTGCTGCTGCTGCAACTGCAACAACGCCAACGGAAAAACGTCCAAAATACTGAACCATCTGCGGTTAGTATGATGCATCTGTCTTCTAAGTTTTGACTGTTGCTACCTCTGCGCTGTCACTGAAGCCACTGCGTTGCTATTGACTGTATACTGTGCCATCTGCACTACTGCAAACTCTGCTCTACGTTGCTCAGTCTCTGACCACTACTAGCTACTACATTTGTCACTCTGGCACTTGACTGCACCAACTGCCACTGATCCATCCTACTACTGCATGCTATGGGCTCTCGTAGCAAGGTATTGATTCATGAGGTGGACATCCTCAAGAATCCTGTCCATCCTTTATCTCTCTAGGGCTACAAAACCAAATCACTCCAACTCTCTCTTGGAGGTATCTCGATGATCATGGCGAAATCTGATCTATTCATACTACTGTTGTTACTGCTCTGTTGATTCTTCTGCAGTGCTGTTGCAACTACTGCAATAATGAGTATGATCTCCCTAGATCCTGATCTATTAGCTTCCATAGGGCTGCTCCCTCTGACGCTAGACTCCCTTTGAGTCTCGTTCAACGTTGCATGAAGCAGGGACGGAACGGGGACGTTTTTGGAAGTGGGGATGCGAAAGCGTCATTTTCTAAAATCCTAGGAAGTGAAGCATCTCAGAAGCATCTACTATATATATATATGTTGGAAATAATATTGAGAGGGGGGGGTGAATCAGTATTATCAAATCAAACACTTTTTCATTTCCATACTCAGATATATATACACTACTTCAGTTATGGGAACCTGCGTATGCACGCAACTATGTCTAAAGCAACTAGCATATATCCAATAAACTTATGATTTAGTTAATTCATTAAATGTTGATCTTTAATCAGTGCATCAGAACTTCATTAACCATAAGAACAGTAAATAGGTGCAGTAAAACAGAACAGATCATCACACACATGAACACAAGATATAAGGTGGAAACCTAATGTGGGTGAAAACCACCTGCTGCAAATCGTCTCTATCTTCTTTTAATAGGATACTTCTTTTTACAATATTTCTGTACTGGTGCAGTCTTATACCAGTACGCAGGCTTCTACTTGCAGAAGGCTACAACCTTTTCTTGTTCTCCAGCTTCTCCTAGAAGGGAGCTACAACCCCCTTAGCTCTTGTACTAGCTAATGTACTAGTACGTAAGCGCTGACCTACGGAAGGCTACAACCTTCTCTTTCCTTCCAGGGACCACGTTTCATAAATTTTCAGACTAGATCCATAAATAACATCGATCAAACATCAAACGTATCTGCATCAATCAATCCCCTTTGCACCAACCAAAACTGAATCAATCAATCACTTCCCTGAATGCTGTAACCAGAATACACTAACAGTAACCAGACACCAATCCTGAACCCAGAATATTGCAACAATAAACAAAAGTAGCTAAAACATATTTTATGAGACGTACGCTACTTCAAGATGAAGAACCTGCTTGCATACGCTTCTGTATTAAGGCAAACCTGCGTATATGTTGTTTTGCATTACCGAACCAGCGTGTATACGCCCCTTTGCTATGCTGAACTTGTGTACAGATCTGTAAAAGATAATTTATCCTTTTCAACTATTCAGACATCATTTATACCCAGTTCATCAGATTTACAGATCAAGACATGCGCCAAATATAACAGATCAAAATCACACAAAGATACTTTTCTTCAAGCCTTAAGATCTTGACCCATCAATAGAACTTATCTTTCTTCTAGCGCTCAGGTTCCTCCTTGATTCAGATTTAGTTATGCAGCATAACCCAATGACCAGTATTCTAGATCTTGTTCTTCATAAGATATTCAATACTTGAGTGCCTTTGCCTAATGATCTCCTTCCTCTTTTATAGTCTTAGGCCTTGCTCAATACCATGGTCCAAAACCACTTAGAACCAATACCTGGGTCCAAAAACCTGGGTTCAACACTTCGGACGAGATACCATGGTCCAAAACCATAGGTCCAAATACCAAGGACTAAAAACCATGGACCAAAAACAAGTTTCCCACATGTACGTGCTTTTCCTTGTGTGAAGGTGCGTGCATACGCATACGCGCCTTTTGATAGGCGATCCCGCGTGTATATGTGGCTTGGTTAAGAGGAACCTGCATATATCTCTTTTTCCTTCATTCTGAGAGCCTGAACTGTGATCTGTCATTTGAGTGAGTTGCCATCAAGGACAACACCTGCTCAAAGTGCAAACCTGTGTCATAATGCAACAATATCTATAGAGTATATATATATATATATATCTATCTATTTTTTTTTTTGCATTTATATTCAAAACAAACATCCCAAATACCAAATTAGTTGCAGAAGACATGAAAACATGCATATTTTTACATAAATCAAGATAGATATGGCATCCATGATTCCATTGTACATCAATGATTAATTATTCGAGCATCAACCATCTAGATTCTAGCAATTACAAATATACATCAAATTTTTAAGCATATTATAAAACATAAAGCATTTAAGCATATTATGAAAAATAAAACATAAAGCATATTATCTAGCAAGTGAGCAACTGTCAACATCAGTCATGTCCAAAATTCAAATAATAATGTTTACAAAATAGGCCAATTGGCCTTCACCAAGACAAAAAGGTTCAAATTCACAACAAGCCTACAAGTTTAATGGTTAAACTATGACCAAAGTAGTAAATTGTGAATATATCTACTAATCTCTCTTCCTTCCACCATGAAGAGAATTTGGTGGTGGGCCTCCACATGGTGCAAAGGAAGAAGATGGTGCCTGTGGAAGTTGTGGCATTGAAACTGATGAAGACGAACCCCCTGCTGTTGGTGTTGAACAATGGAACCTGAGAACCAAGGGACCAAATGGGGGTGGCATCTCAACTCGATCATCATCATCTTGGAATCACTCAAAAAAATTCACACAAAAAAAAAATTAGCTAACAAAAATAAAAATAAAAATCAGGAATTAGAGAAATTCTTTATAAGCAAAATTGACACATTTGAATTCAATGGACATAACACTTATTGATTGAATTTTGAAATTCATACCACAATGGACATCCCTGGAAAAGAGCATCCTCTAATTGCTCTAATCGCAACACTCCATCCTCCAAATTGGGTTGCTCTGGATTCTTGTCCCAAACCTTAAGGTCTTTATTATGCTTTGCAGCATCATAGTAATGAGACAACAATCACAAGTTGTAGTGAACATAAACCAAGCTCTTTGCCCGGTCTAAACTCAACTTGTTCCTTTTAACACTGTGGATGAAAGAATAAGATCTCCAACACCTCTCTGCAAAAGAAGTGTTTACCACCTGTGATAGCACCCGCAATGGCAAAGTCTGTAGAAGTGGAGTAGCACCTCCATGCATGTTCCACCACTCAAGTGAAGAAAAACTCCCTCGATCTCTAATTGCATGCATGCTCCCAAATGGACCAGTGCTAAGCGTATAATCGCTCAACTGTCTCCATACCGTGGAAGCCTCCTCCTCATCAGGGACTAATTTACTCAATGCAATCATATATTTTTTGTGAACCTTTGGATCTAGGTGTGGTTTTCTCCTGCTCCCCCCCAGGTGCTGGTGTTGAAAGCCATGATGGATCATAGTATTTAGGTGTCAAAACATAGGCTAATGCATGCATGTTCCACCACTCAAGCGAAGAAAAACTCCCTCGATCTCTAATTGCATGCATGCTCCCAAATGGACCAGTGCTAAGCGTATAATCGCTCAACTGTCTCCGTACCGTGGCAGCCTCCTCCTCATCAGGGACTAATTTACTCAATGCAATCATATATTTTTTGTGAACCTCTGGATCTAGGTGTGGTTTTCTCCTGCTCCCCCCCCAGGTGCTGGTGTTGAAAGCCATGATGGATCATAGTATTTAGGTGTCAAAACATATGCTAATGCACGCAGTGGAACATTTAACATTTCCCATTGGTTTTCCACCTCTGCACGAATATAATTGTACAAGGTGATATCTCTAGGCTCAATAATGCCTTTAATCTGCCCCAACATGCTATCCATTTGCTCATACACCTCCCCAATTATTGGTCGATTGAATCTGCAAACTTGATCATGTAATAAATAGTGTCCTTGGCTGCATTAGCACCATCTCTATCAATGTTAATTTCCTCCCATGATTCAGCGGTCACCTTATTAGTTAATGCTTGTCTCACCTTCACTAGCCGCCTAAAGGTGAGGTAATAACTTGCAAATCTTATTTTTGCAAGTTTAAGCAACTGCAACTTGGAGTAAGTACCATAGAAGTAGTTTATCCTTGTATGCCTTGCCATAAATTTAATGAGTTGCTTCCCTCTCCTGTAAAGCTCATTAATCCACCCACATTCTTTATGCTTCACAATATCATGCATCAAAAGGTTCAATGTGTGCACCAAGCAACCAGACCAAAAGATGCGTGGATGAGTACGTTCAATAACTTTTCCTATTGCCTTACAATTTGCTGCATTATCTGTGATCACTTGAACCACATTATTCGGACCAACATCTCCGATTGATTGCAATAGGAGATCTGCAATGTTTTGGGAAGGTGCATTGGTGGAGGAGGAGTCATGACATGTAATAAATACTGCACCACTAGCAGAAACACCAAGAACATTTATCAAATGTTGGTTACTAATATTTGTCCACCCATCTGATACAATGAATACCCCACAATCCACCCACTCATTTGTAAAACGTGTCAAAGCTCTTTGAACCTTTGCTTTTTCTCTTTCTAATAACACTGTTCTAGTTTTCTCATAGTTGGGGAACTTGTATCCTTTTGGGGCTTCATTGATGGCCTTTACCATTTCATGCCAATAGGGAGAGCGAAGCACATTGAATGGTACACCGCAAGCACAAAGAAATCAGACTATCTTTCCATCCACATCATCCCTTCCAGCAACATTCAGGAAATCCCCCATTGTTCTTTTACCTCTAGAGCTTGCAGAAGTACCATGAGGAGATGAGCTACCAAATCTAGAGGTTGCACTTGATTCAGACTGAGTTTTTTGTTTCTTGCTTTTTTGTTGTGCAACCTCCTCTATTTGGATGTATTTTCTTCTTTGTTCAACTGAAATGTTTGGGCAAATTTGTATCCCCACAACACCCTTTTTATCATCACTGTCCATTACCCCACAAAGATGCCTCTTCACATGGGTATATGAACCACTAAATGGTTTTCCTCCATGACAACCATGAGGGCACAAAAATTTGTAGCTTCCACAACCCTTTCCCCCTTCAAGTTTGGTCACATAGTTCCACAAGGGTGTCGATGCAGCTTTCCTCTCTGGTGTTTCAGTGTTCCCTTCAGGTTCATCCCCTTCCTCTTCAAACCCTTCCTCCTCATCATACATTGGGTCACTCATATGGGGACCACTTTCCTCTTGTTCTTCTTCCCTTCTATTCCTACTCCCCTTTGCCATCATTAAAAGCAAAAGTGGAATGATACATAGAAGCCAAAAGAACACCATCCTTGAATATGGATATAGGTCGTGGACAACCTGGAAATAAATGAGCAAGTAGAAAGAATGGGAAAGAGCAGGAGACAGAGGAGAAAAATACAAAAAACAATGACAAAAAAATGAGGGAGTTTGGGGTTTGCACTTACGTCTTTAGCTTTTGTAGATGGAAGCCCTTCTTTACTCCTCCAAGCTCCTCCTCCTTCACTCTTCTAAGCTTTCCTCAAGTCTCTTCTCTCTTTCTCCTCTCTTCTCCAAGCTCTCATAAAATAGAAGCGAGCAGATGAGAGATGAAAGGGTCTTTTAATCCCTTCACTCCTCACCCTAACCCAAGTTGGACCCAACCCCAACAATAAAAGTGAAAAAAAAATTAAAAAAAGAGCCAAAATGTGGCTCGTGCGGCGGAAATGGTCCGCTGCCCGGTGAAGTAGTTGCGATCTGTACAGAAACGACCTAAAACCACCGTGGATTGTACGACCGATTCACCGGAGCAAGCCGTACGGTTCCGACAAGGCAGGAACCGTATTTTTCAGACTGATCCGCATTTCAGAAATTTCGAAACGTGTTTCATATGACCAATTGCCCACAGATCCGTATGAATCGCGTTTTGGGCTTTTGATTCAGGGGTGGGGGGCGTTTCATGCAGCATTGGTCTTGATCTCCCTATGGGAAATCTCTCTACTCCTTCCTGGAAACTCACACAACCCTCCTGCACTGGAAACTGGACTGCGAAGCTCTGCGCTGGGAATCTCCTGGTTGGAGTCACCCCTGCATACTACACTGCCCGTGTCACTGCAACTAGTTTTGCAACTGTGTTTCGAGAATTGACTACAACTAGCTATGCAACTGTCATTTGAATGACTAGACGCGTCCGCTGACATTGTGATCCTCCTGCTACTAATTCTGTTTGGCTCCTGTAGCAAGGATACTGATCCATGTGAGAAATCTACAACAACTGGATCTAATTTGCTGCTCTTCCATGGATCTTGCACATTCTTGGCCATCTCTGCAAATGTCGAACTCCTCTTCTCCTCTGCGCAACTGCTGATTGGCTCTACACACTCCTTGCTGGAGTGGGAAAATCTGCTCACAACCACTGCTGCTTTATTAGGAAAAATCGAACTTCTGGGCTTATTATCTGTCGACTCACTCATAGAAGTAAAATTTCCACGAAAAACTGACCCTTCTAGCCAAGGAAATATGCTGCCCCTGGGGTTTCGAATTGCTGCCTACGCAGAAATTCAAAATTCCTTCTCATCTTTTGCTTTGAGCTCTCTGACTTATGATCTGTGCTTTGATACCATGTGAAAAATCAGTGACTCGATTCCTACTGCAACAAACTGATGATATTTCTCCTATTTGTTAAATTACTTGAAAAATTACTTCCAGCTTTCTATGACAAATATTGAAATACATACACTGCAACCTGCACAGAATAAAATGCTGTAGAAACTAAATACTGCATTGAAGAGAAATAAACACACACACAATTACACTGTTTTTTTTGGACAAACGTCCGTAGAAATACCCAACATGGGAAATCGATGCAATAGCCGAGGGTTTTATTATTATGCAGTAGTAATCTGAGTACAAATCATTAGATGCCCAAACTGGTAATCTGATAGAGAGAAATGTTGGCAAAGAGGTAGTGAGAAAAATCTCACACTGTCATTGACAATCCGAAATTGATCTAGGCTTTGGATGGATAGCTCCACGTTGCCTCTGCGCAACCTATGCGTCAGCCTATGCAGATCTGCGTCATAGCCTCTAGGCTCTCCATCACCCTTCTTGCTAGTCGATTTGGCTCTGGAACTTCGTCTCTCTGGCCCTCTAGTCTCACTCCCCAGCTTCTCACAATAGATATCGACTCTCCAACAAATTTACTGACTCCCTCTGAAGCTCAGTGTTGTCTCTACGTGGCACTGCGCTGCCTCTCTAAACCTCTTTATGCCTTCTCTACCTTGCACCCTCCGGAACTGGAAAAACTCTCCTCCAGTCTACTATCCTTGCCCCTCTTTCACTGCTTCGACTTTACTAAGTCACTTTCGGCAACTCACAGCTGCTACTCAGGAAATGGACTCCCCAACAAAATTGAACGCACAAGTGCGTTCTCCAAATAGCCATCGAACTTCTTCTTATAATGTCTCGTTGGAGTATCAACGGCCAGGATTAAAACATAATCAACGACTAAGATTAACTGGGAGTTAATCCTCGTCTTCTTCTAGAAGTTTCACTCCTGATTTAATTAATACCCTTTAATTAACCAGATTTCCTATGTTTAGACTTAGGGAACCATTTAAAAAGGTTAATTATTTTAATTAAACCAACTCTAGGTGGAATTTTCCCAAACGATTTTTGGGTATTGAAGATTGCATGTGTCTTAGCCTCTTCGCAAAATCTCGAGGCAAGAACACATCCGATGATACAAAAATCAACATATGGAAGGACATGCCATTATGAAGTGCTCACTTGTTTTCCATGGTTTGTAAATTCTTTTACTTGATTGCTTGAATGACTTGATATGCTAGAAGGTACGGGGACGCATTGGATCTTATGCAGGATTGCAGATGATCTCCATTTTGGGTTTGGTCTCCTCTATACAGGGTCCTAACCCTCCATAGGACTACATTGGCACATGTAGGGTGTGTGTAGAGAGCCATGGGCCTCCACAATAGCAAGTACCATTCCATTGATCCCCAGAGTCATTCAAAGATCGCTTATGGTTCACCTATTGGATGAAGAAGATTCATTTGATTCATCATGCCCAGCTGGCCACATAGTTACATTATGTACTTGGCAGATGACCCAGGGCTTGTATGATGATGTGGCATCATTTATACTATCATCCGAGCCCTTGGAGATGGTCTACAAGCAATTGCAATTTGTTTGGAGACCTAGAGGACACTTGTGTGCCCCCACACACACTTGGGAGCACCACAGGTGTTATCTCAATAAACTTCGTTTTTTAATTTTTTTAGAAAATGTTGACAGTTGAAGTGTCAACATTTAAATTGTAATAAATAGGGAAAATTTCTGATAGTAGGGCTATCAACGTTTTTTGGAAATCCGATATGGTCTTGCAAAGGAGTTCCCTGACAACGAGGGTAGCAACATTTTTCATTTTCGCTGATATGCCAATTGTCAGTGCCAAAACCAGTTTTCAAATTCAAAAAGTGATGACTATGTTGACCATGTCAGTGTCAGCGTTTTCGATTAAACGTGTCTCCATCTGTTTTGAGAGGGTAAAAGTACTAGTTAATCATATTTTCATCCGCTGTAATCAGTGAAATGTCATTTAACATAATCTTATCATATGATACGAATTTTATTTGTAATCATAACTTGGAATGCTGTGATTATTCACTCACCACCTATTTTACCTCAACCGTATGTTAAGTTACCTCAGCTTATCCTGTAAGCAGTTTGTTGATGTTAGTTCAGGGTCCTTTACACTTGGCAGTGGGAGCTGTTTTGTTCACATGGTTTCAGGATCAAATCTCGGGAATACCACGCAGCAAAATGGGGAGAGGAGGTAAGATGAACCGGTCCGAGCCCAAGGCGCCGAATTTGCTGGACATTTAACTCGGAGACTCTTTAATTGTTTCAGCAGGCAGGATGGAGCGAATTCTTCCACTGTTGTAGTGATTACAATGATCTTGTCGCTTAGTCTTTTGCGCAGGGGTCCGATGGGAGCCGTGTGGAAGTGGGAGGATTGTCTTTTGCAGTTACAGAGCAAACCATTGCTGAGGCCACGACCTTACCAGCGGACGGTGAAAAGATATTTCACAGTCACATTTGGCATGGATTAATGCCCCTTTCTTCTCTAAAGAAGAATTCATAGGGCGAAATTGGAGGGCTGGAGTTCGAAAGGAGTGGTTGCAGAACCAATGGCATGTCCCTCTACGCCTCGGTCAGCAATATTTTATGTGTGAAGGTCGGTTTAGTCGGGTAAACCTTTACCTTTTTTACTTTCTCACTCATCTCGCTGGTTAGATTAGGATCAATTCATGTTTTATCTGTTAGAGAGCTTTAAACATATGGTAGCTAGGTCCAGGGCCCGCACTAATCCATCTTCTCATTTTATATACCACAAAGCCCTGATAAAACTGATAATAGAGAACCAGCTAGCCAAGATAGGATGGACTTGGAGTCGTTTCATTTTCTGGGGAGGTTTCCAACATCAACCCATTAAGAGAAAAAGAGGCAAACCACAAACCGCCAAAAGGGGAAGAGAGCAAAAAATCAAGCTCCTATTGAGCCCCCTCCCAGCCAAGAAAACCTAGGAGTTCCATCTACCTCATTTGGTTCGAAGGTCCCTAAGGTTTACTAGAGGAAATGTGCCTGGCTTCATAAACCAGACCTTGTACCCCATGTGAATGCACCAATCGATGTTGGCTCTTCCCATGCTGCAACTCCACCCTCTAAAACTTCCCCTGCAGATACAACTTAAATAGAGGACCCTAAGGGCAAAGAACCGGCGGTGGAAAGTAAAGAGGAGGAGCCACTGCATAAGGTATCCAAGGGTGGCAATAGACATACTAGGCCAACTAACCAGTTAAGACACAAGATCAAACTCAGAAATAACTCGGAGTTGGCTAAGGAGGTGATTGACATTGACAACATTCCACTGAAGGACCTTATTATTAACAGGAAGAAGAAGGCTACAAGCTCTAAGAAGAGTTGAAGCAGAGAAACTGTGAAAAAGGGACCCATGGAGACAAGGTAGAGTAAAAAGCAGAGATTTGAGAAGGTAGATGTATTGCTCAAGGCTGTTAGTGCCCTCAGCTAGGATGCTTGGGTATTAAACTAAGATTTTTTGCCTACCTATCTTAAAACAGAGTTTTCACTTTGTTGCTGATAATCGGACTTATAGCTTTTGTGTGCAACATAATAGTAGGGAGAGTTGACATTCTCGTTGTTAGCATTTTTGATAAGGTTGACAGAGCCAGTGTCAGCTATTTTGGTGCGAAAACTATGTGTGCCGGTTGATGAAGGTTGACAATCTGCCTGTTAGCAATTTTGGAGTGAACAAGTAGCGTTGACATCTCTGTTGTCAACAATATTCAAATAGGCAGAAATGCTAACCTCCCGGTTGTCAGCGATTTTGAAATCAAGAGAAAACGAAAATGCTGACAGTCAACCTGTCAGTGAAAGTTGCAAACAGAAAACCGGTGAAGCTAACATCCAAAGTATCAACGTTTTTTCCAGGAGGTTCGAAAAAAAGCAGGATGAACAGAAAAGCGGTTTTGGAGGAGTTTTGGGCTTGATTTGTAGAGAGACCTGTTTTGCCAGCTAGGATGTTGACCTACCATTTAGGGCCCTGTTCTATTTCCAAGGAATGTAGTTTAACAAGATATTTTTCTTTACCTAAACATCAACATATTTTCCTGTAGTTTTTCTAGAAAAACAAAATATTTTTAAGTTTTATATTTTACATGCATGAATTGAAAGATATTTCAGATATCTCAGATTATTATAATCAATATGGTGACTACTATTGTGTAAACAATTGTGTAAGTCTTATATAACAATTTATGAAGAATGAAGAAGGGTTGGAATTTTGTCAAAAAACATATTTGCATTATGGTATATTTGAGCAGTGTTGAATTAATTTGTAGCTTTTAATGAGCATTTTGTAGCAAAATCATGTGTTGCATTTCCCTGCCAGTACTTCTTTGTTATGCAAATTTTCTTTCATGTTTGAGAATATTAGTTTCTAAGATTGGATTTCATTTATGCTCCTCTCTTGTATTATCAACCATATTATTTGTTGCTCCAGACATTTATAAACTCTATTTCCTTCCAGTTCCTCTTTCTTCCAATTTCCAGAACAGTTAAAGGACTTGTTGCTTTCATGCTTTGTACAACTTGCTCATTAGATCTGTAACCTCACTTGTAAAGAACTGGACTCCATGCCCAATGGTATGTTTTGAAAACGACCCAACCAATTTCATCCTAAGATCTAAATCTGGCCACCGAACTTAACTGCGAAACCTTCTACTACAATGACCATAGAGTAGCTGAGTTTTACAGAGAGATCCCTCTCCGCGTCGAAGGGCCAACTTTCAACCTAAAAGAGGTTTTGAGGTTACCTTAGGGTTTTTCGCTATAGTTAGGGTTTTCCCTAAGTGATAACATTTTGGCGCCATTGCCAGGGAATGGAAAACATATTTTTCCCCTATTGTTGAAGATCAGATCTCTGAGGGCAAACAAAGATTTGTATATCAGTTTGGCTAGAAGATGTTTGCTCTGGCGATTCCACATAGATCTAAAGGGTTCTTATTGACGAAGTTTTGGCTCATACAGGTGTTGATACTCGGAGGAACCCAAATCCAAATGCACCTTAGATTTTGTCAAGCCGAAAAAGGTTGTTTAGGAAAAAGACTCCCAAGGAAACATGTACGATTGATTTAGAAAGATTTTTCTCTCTACTTGCAAAACTTGAAACTTTTTAAGACTTAGTGCTTGATATTAAATTTGAAAGTAACTTACTCAGATGTAAGTCTGAAAGTAGTTTGTCAGATACTGTTCTAGATCCAATAGATCTTAAGACCTTCATCCCCGGACCCTCTATCCCGGAACTAGAGCTTTTACCCTAAGATTTTGAGATTTGGGCTCACTTTTAGAAATTGGAACAAAAAGTCCAAGAACTTCAAGAAGCTGCTGCTAAATCTTCGATTTATCCTTATTTCATCCCACCCTTGTTTATCCCAGCTATTTAGTTGTCATCTGGAGGTTTTCAAAAGCCTATTCCATCAACTGGCATTCCAACAATCTCATTACCAGTAACTTCTGTTGTCCTTATCCTTGCTGTCAGTATAATTTCACATCGTAGGCCTATGGATGCCCTTTATGCACCTTTGGATCTTGGGGGTCAGATCCATGACCTCCCACAGAATTATGGACAACGTCTTATTCAATTTGACGGTATTGGATATTATACAAATCAACAACATGTAGACAAACTCAACGATTTCATAGATCTAGAAGAAGTTGATGATGAGAACGTCAAACTTAGACATTTTGCACAAGGACGTAAAGAAATGGTTTAGATCTTTACCTGCAGCCAGTATTAATAACTTCCAATAGTTTGAACAATTGTTTCTCGCTAGATGGGAAGTGAAGAAAAACCTATTGCAGATTTTAGCTGAGTATAATACACTCAAAATAAATCCAAGAGAATCTGTACAAGAATTCACATTTAGATTTAATAAGACTTATAATTCTATTACGGCTGAAATCAAACCTCCCCCTGGTTTAGCTTTATTACACTATCCTGACTGCTTTGATGCTGAGTTGGCTTATCAACTCCATGAAAGAAATCTTGCTACTTTGGAGCAAATGTAGGGTAATGCAATTAGGGTGGAGGCCAATTTATTGGCAAAGAAGGCAAAAATGAAGGTTGAAAGAAGAGTAGGTTTCAAAGAAGAGTCATTTTCATCCCCTGACTTGAAATTTGGCGTGATGTTGAAAAATATGGAGAAACTGGTGGATAAGTTGACTCCTCCCCGAGGTGAGAATCAACCTCAAGTCAGAAATCCGAATTTCAAGAGACCCCTGGTTGCTCAAAATTGTCCTAGAGAGCAGAAAACCCCTGAAGAACAACAACCCGCTGTCCGACCTCCTTTTCTAGAATCATTTGTAGATAAATATACTATTGATGAAGAAGACCATCAAATTGGGTGCTTTGATGATAAGGAAATCCAAGTCCTTGCCACCAAAGAAGAACATGACATTTTTGTTGGATGCTCAGGAGAAAAGGACAACATTCATCTCTGCGATTCAGTTGTTTATTAGGAAGGGTACAATAATGCGGTGGCAAATTTTCAAAGACAGTACAACCTTATAAACCAGAATGTTTGTATCAAAGCTCTGTGACAAAAGACAACAACTGAACAAGAAGCTGAACCTAGAAAAGAGATACTGAAGAGGCCAAAGAAGCCAAAGAAGGACAATCTAAAAGAAGCGAGAAAGGAGACCACAGATGCAAAAAAAAATTATAGTCAGCTTTTAACCTGGAGTCTGAAATTAGTAAGTTGAAAGTGTCCATTCCTTTTGCAGAACTTTTAAGAAATGAGCAATATAGGAAAATAATTTCTACTATGATTAGAAATTCAGAAGTTGATCAAGTCAACATAATTTCACGAGATTCTTTGAACCTAGATGATTATGCTCCCGAATTTGTGTTTGGCCCACTTGTTACAAGTGCAAACGATGACGTGCCCCCATTTTATGTAAGTCAAAATGTGCATGATATGGTTCTTCACAACACCATGTTAGACTCCAGAGCTTCACATAACCTCATGCCTAAGTCAGTCGTGGACTATCTAGGACTCCAAATTACCCGACCCTACAAAGATTTGTTCTCTGATTCCAGAAAGGTAAAATGCTTAGGGTTGATTAAGGATTTAGATGTCACCTTAGCTCAGATTCCCGCTAAGAGTGTCTTGAGGGATATAGTAGTAGTAGACATCCTTGCTAGATTTGGCATGTTGTTATCTCGCTCTTGGGCAACAAGATTGCGAGGAACTTTACAGATGGTCATGTCTTATGCTTCTATACCATTGTTTGGTGAAATGAAAAGATTATACCGAGAGGTTCAAATAGCCTATATGGTGAGCAACAAAACCCAACCGAATAATCACCCAATCTATGTAGTAGACACAGAGCTGGGATAACAAATCTTTTTCAACAATTGCTGTTTTGAGGGAGAAACATCAATAACAAATGAAACTGATATTCAGCAAGAACAGGTTCAAAAATTTTCAGATGAAGTCTGGAAATTACATTTTGATGGATCTACGTGTGAGGAAGGTTTTGGAGCAGGAGTGTGGATTGTTCCACCGAATTGTACAAGTCAATTACATTCAGTTAAGCTTTCATTTTGACTGTACGAATAGCGTAGCAGAGTATGAAGCTCTCATCATTGGGTTAAATCTGTTAAGAGAGAAAAAGGTGCAAAAATATCACATTTTTGGGGAGTTGGAGCTGATTGGGAACCAAGTCAAAGATACCTATCAAACTGAACATCCGAGAATGAGAGCCTATAGAAATAAAGTTTGGAGTTTATTTTCCTACTTCTTTTCCGAATATGAGATCTCACCGGTATCAAGAGAGGAGAATGGAAATGTAGATTCCTTGGCAACAACTACCAATGCATTCAGAATTCTAATTTAACCAAATGAAAAGTATGAGATAAATGTTAGGCACATGCCTTTAATTCCGACTAATACAAAACACTGGTAGTTGTTTGAAGACATTCAATAGATTAAAAGGTGTTTAGAAAGAACGGATGAATTTCTAAGCACCCCAATAGAAAAACATGAAGATGAAACTACATATAAAAATTCTGAAACAACAATGTTTTCGAATGCTGTAGCGGGACAGGGAATTATTCAACTGAGTAATAATTTGATTCCTAGAGGCTTGGCACCTTTAGAAAGATTGTTTGATTCTAATGATGTAGCAATAAAGCCGAGAATTTTGCCGAGTGATGGTGAGATATGGAGGATTATAATTTAGGGATCGAAAGTGACCCAAAAGTAGTCAAAGTTTCCAACACTTTGAAAAAAGAGTAGAAAACACAATATGCAGAATTATTGAAAGAATTTACTGATATATTTGCTTGGAGGTATGAAGATTTGAAGATTTATGACCAGTCCATCATCCGACATACTATACCACTTAAGGAGGATGAAAAACCATTTAAACAAAAGTTAAGAAGGATCAATCTAAAGCTACTGCCACTGATTGAGAAAGAAGTAAAGAGGCTGTTGGCTGCAAAAATTATCATTCCACTCAGATTTCCAATTGGGTAGCGAACTTGGTGCCAGTAAGGAAGAAAAGTGGGAAAATTCGCCCGCATGTGGATTTCAGAGATTTAAATGAAGTCTCATTGAAGGATAATTATCCTTTGCTGAAAATGGATCACATTATTCAGAAAGTGGTTAGTGCAGAAAGGATTTGCATGCTGGATGGGTTTTTGGGATACAATAAGATCCTAGTTGACCCAAAAGATCAAGAGAAGATTGCCTTCACCACACCATGGGGTACGTTCATGTATTCTAAGATGCCATTCGAGCTCATGAACTAGGAGCTACTTTTCAGCGCATAATGGACATCACCTTTGCTGACGAAAGAGATAAGTTTGTGGTGATTTATCTAGATGACATTACTATTTTTTCAAAATCTGAATCTGCCCATCTGAAACATTTGAGGACAATCTTTAGCAAGTGTAGAAAATTTAGGGTTTCTCTAAATCCAAAAAAATCCCATTTCGCCACGAGAGAAGGCAAGCTGTTGGGACACATAGTATCAAAGGATGACATTAAGATAGACCCCAACAAAGTGACAACAATCCAAAAGATTGAGCAGCCAAGAAACAAGAAGGAAGTGCAATCTTTCTTAGGTAAAGTAATTTTTTTGTGACGTTTTATTCCGAATTTTGTAGAAATTTTAAAAGTAATAACAAGAATGCTTAAGAAAGGGAGCAAAATTAAGTGGATTGAGCAAGCAAATAATTCTTTTAATGATATCAAGAGAGCTTTAGGCCAAACACCTTTACTCATTAGTCCAGATTTTTCAAAAGATTTCATGATTTTCTCTTTCACCTCCGAGCACACTATCTCATGTGACTGCGTATGTGCCAGATGCTGCAATAAAGAGTATTTTAGAACAGCCAGACAGTGATGGCAGAAGAGGGACGTGGATCGCTAAAATGTTGGAGTTCGACGTGGAAATTAAACCTACCAAGTTGATTAAAGGACAGGATCTGGCTAGACTAATGACTAAATCAAATCTTGATTCTGTTGGTATAAATTTTGTTTTTGAATTATCAGATCTGCAAGGTGAAGAATCAGCGGTTAAAGTTGAAGAATGTTTTAGACAATGTCCGTGATATGTCGAAATTGTTTATATTTTGCAGAATTTACAAGTACCACCAGGAATAGGTAAGACACAAGGTAGATTTTTGAGATTGAAATTTGTTAAGTATTGTCTTTTGAATGGTTATCTATACTGGAAAGATCCTCAGGGTATTTTATTGAACTGCCTGTTAGAAGATGAAGCTAGGAAAATGAGTAAAGAGTTTCATGAAGGAGCATGTGGGGGACATCATTACTGGAAGGCCACAACAGATAAAATCTTGAGCGCTGGTTTTTACTGACCTAGTTTATTTTCTGATATTAGAAAAGTAGCAACTTGTCACAAATGTCAGTTGTTTGAGGGTAAGACAAAACTAATCTCTTTACCTTTGAAACCTATCTTTGTGGAGGCACCTTTCCAGCAGTGGGGCCTTGACTTCATAGGTGAAATTCATCTGGGATCATCAGCGCAACATAGATGGAGCTTGACAGGGACAAGTTACTTCACAAAGTGGATTGAGCCACTTTCGAGCAGGCAAGCTACTAATCTTGTGGTTATTCAAGTCTTAGAAAATATTCTTTCTAGATTTGGTTGCCCAAAGAGGATAATTACTGATAATGCACAATGCTTTAAGTCTAAGAGGTTAGTAAAATTCTGTGAAGACTACCATATCACACTTAGCAATTCCACAGCCTATTACCCTCAAGGTAATGGACTTGCAGAATCTTCTAATAAGAGTTTGGTTAGAATTAATAAAAAGCTATTAGAAGATAACAAAAAGGCTTGGAACACAAAACTCAAGTTTGCCTTATGAGCAGATAGAGTTAGTACTAAGAGGTCAATCAACACTTCTCCTTTCTAGTTGGTGTATGGTGTTGACACATTGTTTCCCGTTTCAATTGAAATGCTTGTTATGAAATATTTACAAGAGTTGGGAGAAGAACCAAATCAGCTACAGAGAAGTATAAATCAGCGAATTGAAGTGCAAGAAACCAGAGAAAGGGTGTATGAAAAATCTCAGGAAGTACAAGATCAAATTAAGAAAGTTTTTGATAGAAAATCTAAAGAGGGTGACTTCAAATGCAGGGTGTATGAAAAATCTCAGGAAGTACAAGATCAAATTAAGAAAGTTTTTGATAGAAAATCTAAAGAGGGTGACTTCAAATGCCAAGACTTGGTTTTAAAATGGGATGCCCGCAATGAGGATAAGGGTAAACATGGGAAGTTTGAGAACATTTGGAAAGGGCCATACAGAATTGCAGCTTTCCGAGGTAAAAGGAGTTTCATCTTAGAAGGTCTGCAAGGAGAATTCTTGTCAGGAGGTCCAGTCAATGGACGTTTCCTGAAGCATTATATCTCCTCAACACATAATGATTTTCAAATTTCATTGTACATATCCATATATTTTGAAAAATATCTTGCAGGTGTGGATGAATATTGTAAATGACTTGAAGCTTGAATTGAAGGCCTTGAGTTTTTGATGATATTCATCAGAAAAATAAAAGTTTTTATAAATAGTTATATTTTTTCAAGTTCGGAGTCTGTAAAATCATCTCTTAAAAAGATGAATTCCTTATTTCTGAGCCATTTTTGTTTTAAGCTAGCATGTAATGGATGAGGCAGCTGGTCTATGGGGAGTTCTTGCTGCCATCATTGATCGACAACATCCCCGTGGAGCTAGCTATTATTACAATAAACTTCGTTTTTTAAATTTTTTAGAAAATGCTGACAGTTGCAGTGTTAGCATTTAAATTGTAGTAAACATGGAAAATTTCTGATAGCGGGGCTATCAACGTTTTTTGGAAATCCGATATGGTCTTGTGAAGGAATTCATTGACAACGAGGGTAGCAACTTTTTTCATTTTCGCTGACGGGCCAAATGTCAGCGCCAAAACCAATTTTCAAATTTAGAAAGTGATGACTGTGCTGACCACGTCAACGTCAAATTTTTCGATTAAATGCGTCTCCATCTGTTTTGAGAAGATAAAAGTACCGGTTAATCATATTTTCATCCGCTATAATTAATGAAATGTCATTTAACACAGTCTTATCATATGATACAAATTTTATTCATAATCATAACTTGGAATGATGTGATTATTCACTCACCACCTGTTTTACCTCAACCGAATGTTAAGTTACCTCAGCTTGTCCCGTAAGCAATTTGTTGATGTTAGTTTTGGATCCTTTACACTTGGTAGTGGGCGCTGTTTTGTTCATAGGGTTTCAAGATCGAATCCCGAGAATACACGCAACAAAATGGGGAGAGGAGGTAAGATGAACCGGTTCGAGCCCAAGGCACCGAATTTGCTAGACATCTACCCCGAGATGCTTCAGTTGTTTCAATAGGCAGGATGGAGCGAATTCTTCCACCATTGCAATGATTACAACGATCTTGTGGCTTAGTCTTTTGCGTAGGGGTTTGATGGGAACCGTGTGGAGGTGGGAGGATTGTCTTTTGTAGTTACAGAGCAAACCATTGCTGAGGCCACGACCTTACCAGCAGATGGTGAGAAGATCTTTCACAGTCACATTTTGATAGGGATTGATGTCCCTTTCTTCTTTAAAGAAGAATTCAAAGGGCAAAATTGGAGGGCCAGAGTTCGAAAGGAGTGGCTGCAGGACCAATGGCACGTCCCCCTACGTCTCTGTCAACAATGTTTTACGTGTGAAGGTTGGTTTATTTGGGTAAACCTTCTCCATTTTTACTTTCTTGCTCATCTTGCTGGTCAAATTATAATCAATCCATGTTTTATCTGTTAGAGAGCCTTAAATATATGGCAACTATGTTTAGGGCCCACACCAATGCATCTTCTCATTTTATATACCACAAATCCTTGATAAAACTGATAATAGAGAACCAACTAGCCAAGATAGGAAGGACTTGGAGTCATTTCATTTTTTGCGGAGGTTTTCAACCTCAACCCATTAAGAGAAGAAGAGGTAGACCACAAACTGCCAAAAAGGGGAAGAAAGCAAAAAATCAAGCTCCTATTGATCCCCCTCCCAGCCAAGAAAACCTAGGAGTTCCATCTACCTCATCTGGTTCGAAGATCCCTAAGGTTTACCAGAGGAAAAGTGCCCGACTTCATAAACCAAACCTTGTACCCCCTGTGAATCCATGCTATGGGGTAAAATGCACGGGATGAAAACTACCCTCAAAGGCCTTCCCGAGACCTTAGACAGACTGTAAGATTATTTGCAAAAGTTACCAATTACACACATGTTCATCTATCAAACATAAATTGACAGGGTATGGAAAGAGGATCACCTTTGGTTCCTTCAGGATTCGCCTGGGGATCTCCGTGCGGCAAGAAGAACTCCTTCTAAGCCGGCGCCAAGACAATTCCTGCACAAAGGACAAGGCAAACCAATCATAGCGTACGCTTCTGAAAACTAATGTAAGAATCCGTAACTAACATGTATAAATGTATAACTTAACTACTCAACTCGACAAGCATCAGAATGAACAAATAAATGCACCATATCACCAACACTTTGGAGTAGGGAACACAACTGCAGTTCTATATTCAAAATAGAAGAGTGATTACAACAATCCGTTGTATCAACCTTCCTTACCCCTTCTTCCTCTCTCTCTCTTCTTCTTTCAGCTAGCTCCTTCAAGAATATGACAGTTCACAACAGCTCTATGGGTTATCCTTCCAAATGCTTTAACCCTTTTGCAATGGCCCTCTCGTTGCTTATGTAGCAATTGAATGAGGGCTGCCAAGCTCCATCTAGAGTTCATTAGGGCAAAAACCATGAACCCGCTCTTTTTACAAGATTTTTCCCATTTGCCTTCATTCTCAGAATATAATCTCTCCAAATATCTTGATTTTTGGAGTTTCCTTGCTTTTCTTGCACAAATTTAGGGATTTAATTTCTAGATATTTATGAGCAGATTCGTTGGCATGACCTTCTGAACATCACTTAAGTTCACTAACGCTCCCCCTGGTCTAACAACAAGAGTTAGCAGGGTGACTAATGCTCCTTTATGCTTGGTAACAAGCTTTATAAAGCAGGTTGTCATTGTATAGAGAGCGTTAGTGTGGATTCTGGGCCTGCAGTTGTGGTCATTACTTTAGTCATCTTGTCTTTCACCTCTGAGTTGATTAGGAGGTCAATTTGTCCTATAACAGATGCCCCCTAAAGTATGAGATCAGAGGCAGAGATGATGGCCGAAATACTTTATGAAAAAACATTGTAATTTGCTGTCAAAATCTTTGTAGAGAGAGAGAGAAGTTTCATGTGGCAAGGAAAACCTGATACAACAAAGATACATATATATATATATATAAGCTGCTAAAATCATGCCCTGAGTCGGGCATTCCCATGCTCAGTAGCTATGCCAGAGTAATTTTCTCCTCGAAGATATAACAATGCTGGCAGCCAATATGAATATGGCACAGGGCGGATCCAGTGTCATAATAGATCATCCTGAAATAGCTGTCTCCAAAGAACAATATCGCAGCTTGGGAGAGGAAACAAGGCTGAATGATGCAGCCTCTACCCAAGGTCTTGATTCCCGCTTCACCGAACAGCATAGATCGGTACATGTGATAATATGTGTGACATCGAACATGCACAAAATCATCTAATTACCAACCAATAATGGAGACTGCTAATAGATGCGAGGAAGGCCACCGATAATGGTGATGGTCTCCAAGATGCACAGTGCAAACTAACGAGTGTGAAAGATTTTTTGGTGTCGAACACTCATGGAATCGCTTAACCAGGAGCCAATAATGAAAACCTGTGATCAAACACAAGGTAACTTGCCACTAATGTTTGCAATTACCAAGGCACTGAATGTGTTTCTGGGTTATCTTCCTAGATAGAGTGTTGAAGTCGATAGAAAGAAACCTGTCGAAAGGTAGGCAATGACGTGTCCTACATCAGTCGACACGAAACCAGACAAGGATGATTTTGTTTTTTGAAGAATCTTTTGAGCTTTTGGGTCTAAACAAAAGAGGGCATGATGAAAGGATATGTAGGATCGGTTGATAGAGGAAACAAATGGGAACCCTTGAACAATAGAAGGAATGACAACGGTTTTAACCAGACAACACTAGACTCATGAACACTATAGAATGTTTAAGATACAGAGATGCAATAACATCAGGATATATAGGCTAAAAACTCATAGGTTGGTAGGGTTCATATTGAGAGGCTATCAAAATGAAGGCTTATCTGAGGGAGTGCCATGTTCAAGGGAACAAACGCTGCCAAACCACGCTTTCGAATACAGGATACAGTTGTATTGTCCATTTTCCCCGTCTGATTTTTTAATGAGTCCAGACGGGTAAACTCATCGATCTTTTCATGTTTAAAGAGTTTGAAAATGATCGCAAAAAGAATGACTCTTTGCCCTATCTGATTAGTTTAATGAGTCCAGACAGACAAACTCGTCGATTTTTCCATCTTTTAAGAGTCTGAAAAGTATTGTAAAATGAATGATTCTATATCTTGTCTGTGTATTTAAAGAGTCCAGACTAGACAACTTGGTGGTCTTTTCATATTTAGAGAGTTTGAAAAGATCGTAAAGAGAGACTCATGGTGGTCCCTTTGTCATAGTTGTTAACTGGGGGCGACAAAAGGTTAATAATATACCCGGATCGGTTACTTTTCCATATTTTAATGTATTGAACCCAGATAAAGCGAAACCTTTTTCTAAGAGATGTCGACCTCATTTTGTTACAAGTACGAGGCAACGAACTAAACTCGTGTTTTGTTGTGACACTTTAACGAGCTCAGTAACAAAAACTCGGGATTTTTCATTTTTGAACGAGCAAGAAAAAGTACCTGAAAGAATGCTCGGGTCATCTTCAGCGTGTTTAACGAGTAGCAAGACACAGCTCGGGGTTTTTTCAGTTTAAAGAGCGAGAAAAATGTACCTAAAAAGGATGCTCCGTTGGTCTTTTTCAGTTTATGAGCTGGAACAAGATCAAAAAGAGGTGCTCAGAGCATCGTTTGCTTATATTTAACGAGTGCAAATGATGAAAAAATCGGGGATGTTTATATTGTTTAAAGAGTGATAAAATATCCCTAAAAGTGCTTTACTGATTGTGATATGGATGTTTAACGAGCCCTACTACAAAAACTCAGAGATGTTTATATTTTTTAAAGAGCAATAAAATGTCTCAAAAAGTGCTCTACCATTGTTAGATAGATTTTAACGAGCTTAATGATGAAAATTCGGGGATGTTTATATTTTTTTAAAGAGCAATAAAATATCTCTAACAGTGCTCTATTCGTCTTTGTAGTAGTTTAACGAGCCCAAAAAAGAGGACTCGAGGTTTTTCGGATTAATGAGCAAGAAAAATACCATAAAAAGAACGCTCAATCTTTCTCGATCTCATGCTTGACATTAGAAGGGTCTATGCCATGCATTTCCTCATAAGACCAAGGAAAAACATCGCGGAAGTTCCTAAATGGGTAGGTGAAGCTCACAATTTCCTCAAGATTATGATTGGCTCCACTCTATATGTTTTCCACGATGCCTGTCATGATAGAAATATCGGGGAGAAATGTTTGTGAAATATTGCCCCTGTTTCCTTTCGAGTCCAAAAGTTGGATAGTCGTATACGGTGAGGAAACAATTTCATGTGCGTCAAGGGACAAGATTTGAAGAGGCATCATGTCCGAATTAGATATTGAAACATGATGGTGCAAATCCTCCCAAGGTCGCTCTTCTAACCTCGTGATCTCTCTAATAGCTTCGTCCCTTGGTAGAACTTGATTGAGTGGATACAAAGAAAGAGCGGTTATGGGAGGTGCAGTGGTACCGTTGGCCGAAACCAAAGTGACTGGAGATTCGGATGCAATTTGAATGGCTTCGCAGGCCAATTCAGCTGGTGACAACGACATTTTTACTCTGTATGTGTCAATGTCTGAAGGAGCTAGTAGGATCCACGTATCGGTCTGTTCATGAGGAATAGATGAAAGCATGTTGACCATATGTGAAACTTTCGGTGGCTGAAGAGGGAAACAACCCATGAGGGAAGAAGCCTTTAGTAGACCAGTACCTACATTGACGTAACTATCAGTTCCACCTCCTACTAGGGGTACGGAGCCACTTGGTAATGGTGAATAATCAGGGGTGCAGAAAGACAACTGATCTACTGTAATAACCTTTCCATCCAATGGAAATTGGATGATGCGAAAGACAGTAGATACGACGACCATCATGGCATATGTCCAACTGCGACCCAGCTAGAGATTATAGTTGAGTTTTCTATCTATGACTTCTACGTCCACCGTTACGGTTTTCCTAGCCAAAGTGATGGGAAAATTGGCTAGGTATCTATTTGGGATAAAGGTGTGGCTGTCGAAAGCTTTAAGGGAGTTCAACGACGGGGATAGGGTTAGGGAACCCAGGGTGAGCCAACATGAAGCCGACAGGACACAGGTTGAAGCACCTTCGTCGATGACAGTTCTGTGTATACCTTTACCTTTTGAAGTGATATGCACCTAAAATGCAAGCTGGTGGGAAAGGGGAGGTTTACACTTGTCCATGTTGAAAATAGCAAGCATGGAATCCGTAGGGTCAATACCTCTAATAGCCGAAAGCAAAGCTTTCCGTTGGGTGGGGCATGTTTGTAATACTTCGAGCACCGACATAGTCGACAGCACTTGCGCCAAATCCTCTACAATATTGTAGTGTTGGGCAGCATGTGCAGATGTATTGTGCGTTGTGCGTCGAAGTGCCCCCTTGGGGGTTCGAATTACAAAGTCCTCAACCAGCCTTTTGATATGTAGATCGTTGGGCGGCGATGGGTTTTGACCTGAGGACGGTTTTGCTGCAGGAGCGACAGGAGCTCCATAAGATTTGGCTCTTGTGGTGAGATCTATCGTTCCAAATGTGTAAACGACAGAAGATCCTTCTCCAGCTGAAGGATGTTGCGAACCATCGTTGCTCCCTGGCGTGGGTTGCTGTTGGTTGGCAATAAGATTTTGCTGCTGCTGAGTGGGAAAAGGATTCCTAAGGATAGCAGGGGTCTTACTAGTATCCCTTTTGGCAAGGTACTCTGTGCATTCTTGAAGCCGCGGACAACGCCAGGTTTCGTGGTCTTCAGCACAGAGTTTGCAAGGAAATTTGGCAGGTGTATCCTTTTCATTAGCAGTAGGCGCAACAACCTTCTATTTTGGGTTGGGCTGCTTTGTTGACTGCTCTTCAGAAGGAGCGGTCTTTTTCTTATTCTTCTTTTTCTTACCACTGGGATTTTATGTAAACTGCACAGAGTTTATCGCAGTGGTAGGAAGAGCAGTCGTTTTGGTAGTAGCGGAAGCATTAGGGTTGCCAGAGGCATTGGGGATTTTGTCATAAAGAGTGCGAGACTGTGAATATATCAAATCCAAGTGCTGGGCACGACGTATGGATTGGTCTTCTGTGACTGCACCACCTAGAGCGACATCTCTAGCGATTTGCGGAAGTAACGACCTGCAGAACCAGCGCGTTAAGAGAAACTCTGGGAGGGGAGCTTTAACTAACCTCCGCCTACGTCTCCATTCATGTATATGATCGGAGATGTGGGTGGCGGTATCCTGACGAAATGAAGTGAGGAGCTCTATCCCAATCTCAGAGTGGATAGGTAGCTGGAAGTGCTTCAGGCATTCCATCGCTAAATTATCGAAGGTATTTACTGACGCGTGTGGTAACTCAATATACCACTTTGCGGCATTGCTAGTAAGGGTGCGGGGAAAAAGACATAACCGGAGATTATCATCCACCATAGAGTTAGAAACGCTCCAAAGATGGTAGGTGGTGATATGGGTGCCCGGATCCTCCCCTTGTTTTCCGTCGAACTTTGGAATGTTTGTCGGTATTTTATGCGGGATCGATGGCCATTATATGTTGTGGTAGATGGGGTCGTTTGTCAATTTGTATAAGTCAGGAATATCCAATGTTGCCAAAAAAGGCAGATTGTTGGGTGCCCCTAACTCAGACCATGGTGGTGACGGACTATGTCACACGGTTCGAGTTCGAATTCGAGTTCGACAACGATTAAGTTCGATTCGAATTCGAATTTTCCGATCAGGTTTGAATGAGGTTCGGCATTAGGTTCGACTATACATATTTTTCAATATATATATATATATATATATATATTTATATATGACAAAATAATAGAAAATTCAAAATTGATCCATAAACACATGAATACAAATTCTTATTAGTAAACATACATGAATAATGTAATCATTCTAACATCCAGTTAAATGTAAACATACATAATAGTAGTTTGCAAAAAGAAATGACATAATTTTCAGTCTTCAAAATTTAAATGAATGTCAAATACTAGTAATCTTTTAAAAAATCACATAATCAAAACATGATCAAATTTTAAACATACAAATCATTGTAGGACATCTTCAAATTTCAAAATTTTAAATATCATCAAAGTCATCAACACATGGAATTCCAACATTTGGCTCATCTAGTGAGTCATCATCAATGCTAATATAAAAAGGAAGTCATAAGGACCATTGCCAAATAGTTATAATCGATAAAATTGTTCTAGGAAATTCAAAAAACATAGATAATCTATACTTATGGCCTACTAGTATGATCAAAAAGTTCTCAATCATCATGTGCAGATGGCATAGTAAAGGCACTAGAATGGTGATCATCAAAGTCATCAATAGATGGAATTCCAAAATTTGGTTCATCTAGTGAGTCACCATTAGTGCTAATATCATCTTCTTCTGGCTCTAGATCAACATCAAACCATGGCTCAGAGGAACAAGATGCATCTTTGGCCACACTACTCAAGGCCAACTTCAAATTACTGCGAACATAAACAAGGTCTTCCAACCTTGTGGACAATAATTTGTTTCTTTTCTTGGATTGGATATGGTTAAAGCTACTCCAGTTCCTTTCACAAGCAGAGGCACTTGATCCCTGGCTCAAAATACGAACTGCAAAACGTTGCAATTTAGGAGTCTCTGATCCATAAAACTGCCACCATCTCCCTGGAGGAATATTGGGCCTATCTTGTACTGCACTAGACCTTGCAAATATTCCCTCTTCCAACCTGTATGCTCGAAGCTACTCTCTAATTCTCCTGTATTCTTCTAGATCAGGGACTGAAGTTCAACTGCATCATAAAGGCCATTCATGAATTCTGCATCATTTGTTCTTTTTATCCCAAAGAGTCTAGGATCCAAATAACAAGCTGCTGCATGTAAAGGACTATGAAACATCTTCCATCTTTCATCAATCATCTCCCATATTGCAATGTACTCATTTTCCTCATTATTAAAAGATTTTGCAATGGCTTCTTTAGCACGATCCATGCCCTCATAAACAAAACCCATGGAAGGGGTATCACTATCAACCATGCGAAGCATATCAACAATTGGTTCACATACTTTTAAGACCTTCTGAGTGTTGTCCCAAAAGCATTCCCTAAAATCACTTGTTCCAACTCCTTTCCTTTAGCTTCCTTTGAAAGATGAGACTTTTCCCACTCATTGTTGCAAAAAACACCTCTTATGCTCCCTTTTTCTTCAACTAGCCTTTTGATAGTAATATAATATGTGGCAAACCTGGTGTCACAAGGCCTGAGCAACTCTCTAGATGCATTATTCCTGTACAAGCTCAATGTGAGTTGATGGTTAAATATGAAGTGAGAAATTTGTTTCCCCCTCCGAACTGTCATTAATCCATGGAAACTTTTCCCAATCATGTAACAATAAGTCAAGACAATGAGTAGCACAAGGTGTCCAATATATTTTTCTGTATTTATCCATGATCATTTTTCTTGCTTCGACACAATTTGAAGCACTATCAGTTATAACCTGGACCACATTTTCTTCTCCAACCTGAAGAATAGCTTCCTCTAAAATCTTGAAAATAAATTCAGAGGTCTTCTTATTCCCTGATGCATCAACTACTTTCAAAAAAAGTACCCCTTTAGGGCAAGAAACCAACACATTAATAAGAGGTCTATGATTCATATTGACCAACCATCTGATAAAATTGTGCATCCTGTTTCCTTCCAAGAGTCTTTGATCTTCTGCAAATTGTTTGTAACTCTTTCTTTTGACCTCTTCAAAAGAGTGGTCCTTATAGTCTCAGAACTAGGAGGGACATATCCTTTACCAAAACCTGCCATCTTCTTACACACATTGATGAAGTAAGGGCTTCTTGCCACATTAAATGGAATTGCAGATTCAAAAAACATATCAGCTACAACATCATCAACTTCTTGTTTCTGCATGGGCTTCCAAAGAGTATTTAATGTAGCTGCCCCACTTGATTTACTGATCTTTGACTGAGATGAACTCCTAACACCAACTGTGCTTGAAAAAAGTGCAGATAATGAATTGTAATTTATTGCAATTTCTATTTGAACACGTTATCTTTTGTTTTCATTCACTTTCTTAGCCTTTTGTATATTGTCATAATCTTTTTGAAGTGTCTCCTTGAGCTCTGTAGATTCATTCTTGCAACCTTCAACGCCACCTCCTTTGCCATTAGTGACAGAAAGTAAGTGGTCCATGACTCTAGTTAAAGATCCAAAAAACTCATTATTACATAACTTGCATTTCAAATGCCTCCCATGAGGCCCGTCCAATTTCTCCACATGTTTCCATCCTTCTGCCGTTGACTTTGGAGGTGCCATGACAAATATGTCTACATTTTTGTTGGCAATGGCATATTAAAGTTCGAATTTAAATAAATGATAAAATAGTGAAATTCAAATATAAATAAAAATGGGTGAATCATACCACTGCTCAGTGCTATGTTTATTACCAGACTTTTTAGTATTTATATCAGACCTTTAATTAGTTTAGCAGTCCTCCAAATTTTAATAAAATGCCAAACAATGTACTAAGTTAAAGTTTGAACAATGGCTGAATCATACCACTGCTCAGTGCTATGTTTAATACCAGACTTTTCAGTATTTATATCAGACCTTTAATTAGTTTAGCAGTCCTCCAAATTTTAATAGAATGCCAAACAATGTACTAAGTTAAAGTTTGAACAATGCAAATAACCTTCCAATTATATAAGATGACGATTGATTAGTTTTTAGGCCACTGTTAGATGTATTATGACACTGTACAATGGCTACCAACCGGATGCATTTACATATGATATAATGATTAATTATGCTTACAAGACAAGGAAGCTTGGAGGCGCACTTCAGTTCTTGGATAAAATGAAAGAAGAAGGGATTAAGCCTCTGTATGGTATTTATGCTCATCTCCTTAAGGGAATCCTCTTCGATAGAGATTTTGAGGAAGCATATTCATTCCTGATTCAACACAGTGGAACGGATCCCAATTTGGATTCAGTAAACTATGAGTATTTGATCAGGATTTGTCACAAAGTAGGCCTAGAGGAAGAAGCACGCCATCTTTTCACAGAGATGAAAGCTAAGGGTTTGGAACTTCTAGATGACAAATTGCACACACAGATTTTACATGTGAACAATGAGCCAAAACCAATTTGAAAACAATTTAGTACAAGTGTTGATTTTCCATTTAATATGGATATCCATCATTGCTATACCAATAGATTCAGCCGAGTTTACTGTAGGAATGTCACATCATTTCAGGTATGCAACAAAGGCATTTCTCAGTAAGATAATTTTGTAGCATTCGCTGCACATCAAATGCGGGAGTCATGATGGCTTTTGGCCTGATGGTAAATTTCATAGGAACTTCAAAAAAGATAGTTCCTCGATTTCCGCGGTAGTGCATGAATGTTCATAGGTAAAAATCGATCCATTATTCAAATCACGCAAAAAATCTGAGCATGCAGATATAGATGTTTGAAGGTTGAACAAGAAAATATAAAATTTGCTTTCTCTTCAAATGCTTTATTTGAGACGTTACTGTTGTGGTTCTAATCCAGTAAAGCTTTATCAGCATAATTCAGTAAATCTGTATCAAGATCTCCCCATTATGCCTATTTTCTATAATTCTTTGCATGACATATGAGATGTACTGATGTAGTACTAAGAGTGGTTTTTCTTAAAGAAAGGATGATTCTTTCCAGCACTCATGAAATAAAGATTCAAAGTTTCTTCTTTTTATATGCATTTTCGATGAAATAATGATTTCTAATGCATGTCAAAAGGCTGTGACCTCTAGTTGTTTGTGTTGATCTTTAGTGCATTAGTATAGGAACTAGTAAGTACAAATTTCTAAGCTTGTATAGTTATGGTTGTTGTCCTAATACAACTAATTGATGTGAAGGACGTACCAAGTAGAAGAAGGAAGGATAAGGAGGCAAACCACTAGACCTTAAGGCCTTGTTGGTGTCTAGTTCGGCTAATGAGAATCCTCCAATAGGCATGCTCATTTGCAATCACAAAATTTAGCTCCAAGACCACATGAGACCGATGCAAAACAAATTGTTAGTGCTCAGAAATCATTGCCAACTCAAGATAGACCTGAATCAGGGCTAGAAAGAAAGCAATGAAAGGCTAGGAGCTAGGAGAGGCAGCGAAGGGGTTAGGACTTTTTAATATACTCCAAGGGCTATAGCTTAGTATGATCTCATTTGTACACAGCCCTAATTCTTGCCATCTATATGAGTGGGGTTTCAAGTTTCAACTTGAAGCCTTGAAAGTTGAAGGGAATAGAACTGACTAGTTAACTGAGTTGTTCTGCCTGTGGTGAAGTGTAAATGGATAGGCTAGATCAGGTCTTAACACTACATTTTTAGCAATATAAATGTATCCACTTAAAATATTAGTAACCTTGAAGCCCCAAAAATTGTGTACATTTGTACAGCTGAACAGTTCTGTAGAAATGTCATCATTCAGGCATCTTGTATCATGTTTAAAATGATTTTAGAAAAAAAGGAAAAAGAAAAAATCTTGACAAGCTCACAAGAAAGAGGCGTATGAGATGACAAAGCTAACCAGTGAGTCTATAGATCCACAACATTTATGATTTAGGAAATGATATATCTGTCAAGACCCGTCACCCAACACAGAAACATATTCACGTTAAAGAAAAAGACAAAATTTAAGATGGAGTGAAATTAGAGCTGGGAGTAGAAATCATTTATCATCAACGCAAGAATATCTATAATTATAAATGATTACTAATAAATTAATGACAATGTTACAGGATTTTGGGAATACTCTGTTAAAAAACAGTGGGTGATGATATTAAAATCGCATGAATAACTGACACTATTGACCTATTGGCAACAATGAAATTATTAACACATAATTGGAGTCTGGAGATAACTTCACGATAAGATTATTAAATTGAAAATTCTGCTATCGCATAATTTATATGACCAGTCACCGCATGGCAGAGGGTCGATGCGGTACCTGTGTCAACGCCGAAGGCTGAAGCTCGACGGTGTCGGCACTGGGCAGCAAGACCACACTCACAGCGATCCTGGCACTGGGCAGCAAGATCACACTCACAGCGATCTCAAACGCAAGACCACAACATACAACGCAATGACAAATTGACAATCAAACGCACTTGACAACTTGTGCCAAATCCTTCCAGCACCGTCGTTTATAAAGAAAATTTTGGCGGGAAGCGATGAAGAAAACCAGTATGTGACCCAAGGTTTTCTCGTAAACAGGCAAATAAAACTGCCAAAAAGACCATCGAACCTAAAAAAAACCGTTGAAATTCGCGTTAAAATACGTTCAGGTTCGATTAGGTTCAACTAGGTTCGAATTCGTTCAGGTTCGCCGTTCAGGTTCGACTTTCAGGTTCGGCGAACTTGAATGAATTTCAAATTTTTTTCAGGTTCGCCGAATTTTGAACCTGAACCTTCAGGTTTGCCGAACCCTGTGACATAGGTGACGGATGACCTGAGGAGCTTTGTGCTCCTCCCATTGTTTGGTTCCCTAGAGTGTGCATGGGTTGCGTGGTGTAGCAGTTGCTTTGCGGTATGGTGTTGTAGAGTGGATTTCCATGAGGATTTTGATATTGGGGTATGAAATTGCCCCTAGTATAAGCGGTGCCCCCTTGACTCATTTGAGTCTGTGAGTAGGGTGTCCCCATGGATTGGTTGGGAATCCCTTGTGGATTCCCAACCGACATAGAACTAACCATATGGCTTTGATTGACAGAGGGAATACTCATGTCAATCAGTGACTGTCCATGCATGCCTAAGAATGGAGGGGGGACTGTGACATTCCCCACCGGCATGCGCATATTGGGAACTGCCCCAGATATCTGAATCTGGGGGTTGGAACTATACATTGGTGGCCGACCTTGTTGTTGGTAAATTGGAACGTGCCCATAGTGCCGCATTGAGTGTTATATGGAGCACTATATGTGGCACTAGTCGAAGGTATGCTTTATGGCACCATATGAGTGGAACCTGGCATCTGTTGGGTTCCACTTATAGAGGGTGTTATGTGAGTTGCCGTACCTGGGACAAACGGGATAGTGGGATTCCACATTATTGGTGTTGTGATGACCGTCGAATGGGGAACTGGTAGAGGACCAACAGTGTCTCTATAATTCTACAACCCTTGAGGCGTCGATTGGATAGATGGGAAAGTTTCACCTATTGAAGAAGGAAGTACAGGTACCACGGGAGCAATGATAGGATTCGACGGATTTGTAAGCGGAGTGTTAAAGTGAGGAAGAAATCCTTCCATGAAGAAATCCTCCAGCAAACTAGAATCGTCGGTCGTCCACACAGATTCCGTGTGCGATTTAGGAGACAAATTCCTTGAAGATGAGGAATTCGAGTCAATGGAACTCGGCAGATCCTGCACAATGAGTGGAGGAAGTCCTAACAATCATTTGGATTGACGATGAGGGCCGGATGTAGCCACAATGACTGTTAAGTTTTATCAAATAGATTTTAATGTGATATTCTTTAAAGTCTCAAAAACGATAGCACTCAGGTACCTAAAAAGAAAAATACACTAAATATGTCAATCAACAAACAGAGGGAAAATACCTCGTCTGATAAGCACCAATTACTGGAGATGAAACCCAGTCTCTCAATGAATAACAGAGAAGGATGGCCAAATGTACGGTTACAGTTACTTTTGAGCTTCGCCCGAACCTCAAATTGAGGAGCCAAGTACTCTCGTGAAGACGAGCACTCTCCCAAAAACTGAAGACAAAGTAGATCCGTTCATTTTACGTACCAGGATAGCCCATCCCAATCACCTTTGGTAAGTACCTAGAAGTTTTGGCCACTAGAGATACCACAAATCACAAACATTACCAAGGGGGACATAGTCGTAGACTGCACACTGTATGGGCAGGATACCTGATTCCCCGACTCAGTTCCGAAATCCCCAAAGGGACCCCCAATACATAGAATGCCCAAAGGAGTTGTAAGAGAAGGCAGGTTACCTTCAATTACAGTTCGATGTTGTCTCGTATTTCGCTCCATTGTTAGTGGAGTGGTCCCGGTAATATGAGTGCAGAAGGATTTTCACTCGTTAACAACACTAGTTTTGATTTTCAACCTTGGGTAGTTCACTCACATGCTTATCCCAAGGTCCTAATCTAGCTAATGTTGGTTTGCTCAAAAAAAGAGTAACTGATTGATTTTAATGTAAATTTAGTGTACTTGCTTATTTGTCTTCGGTAGGGGTGTTGACATATGAATATGGTGAGACTCTTGACTCAATAAACCATGCAGAACAATGCTTTGAATTTTTTTTTTTTCAATTTCTTATGCAAAGAAGTCTTATTCTACACATGTATCATTTCACATATTCATGGATTCGTCAGTGCATCTAAAGCCATTCAACACTTGCATAATTGAAATTTATTTTCTCATTATTCCCTAACAACTACTGAAAACCAAAATGAAGCAGCCTACAACTATTTAGACAGAAGGAGATATACAGTTTATCAACTTTTCTTTCAAAAAAAAATTTCTTCTAAGAGAGAAAAACTAAAACATTTTCTTAAAAATAAATTTTCAAGACACCAAATTTCTTAACATGATACTGTTGCAGATCTTACTTTAGCCCCTGAGACAAGTTCCCCCCCCTTTTGGTCCACAAAATCTTTTGAAAAACATGGAAATGGGAGACTAACACTCTATTTCTTTGTAAACAGAGAGTTAGTTTGGCCACTAACGCTCCTTGTGCACAGTCAAAGAGCTTTATAAAGTTCTGTGTAGACTAGCAACCTGCGTTAGTGAGGGAAATAACTCAAAAAGAGGGCTTTTAGGATCAGTTTTTGAGGAGAATGCAACTTTGGTGGATGCAACAAGATAGATGGTGGATCAGAAAAGGATTTGAAGAAGCGGGAAGCTCATAGAAGAAAGAGAAGATATGAGAGGAGTTCGGGTAACCGGGAACTAGATGTATAGTCCCTAGCGGAGTCGCCAATTCCGCTATGGGGTAAAATGCATGAGATGAAAACTACCCTCAAAGGCCTTGCCGGGACCTTCGACAGACTATAAGATTATCTGCAAAAGCTACTAGTTACACACATGTTCATCTATCAAACATAAATTGACAGGGTATGGAAAGAGGATCACCTTTGGTTCCTTCTAGATTCTCTTGGGGATCTCCGTGCGGCAAGAAGAACTCCTTCTAAGCCGGCTCCAAGAAAATTCCTGCACAAAGGACAAGGCAAACCAATCACAACATACGCTTTTGAAAACTAATGTAAGAATCTGTAACTAACATGTATAAATGTATAACTTAACTACTCAACTCGACAAGCATTAGAATGAACAACTAAATGCACATATCACCAACACTTTGGAGTAGGGAACACAACTGTAGTTCTATATTTAGAATGGAAGAGTGATTACAACAATCTGTTGTATTAGCCTTCCTTACCCCTTCTTCCTCTCTCTCTCTCCTTCTTTCAGCTAGCTCCTTCAAGAATATGACAGTTCACAACAACGCTATGGGCTATCCTTCCAAATGCTCTGACCCTTTTGCAATGGCGCTCTCGTTGCTTATGTAGCAATCGAATTAGGGCTGCCAAGCTCCATCTAGAGTTCATTAGGGCAAAAACCATGACCCTGCCCTGTTTACAAGCTTTTTCCCATTTGCCTTCATTCTCAGAATAGAATTTCTCTAAATATCTTGATTTTTGGAGTTTCCTTGTTTTTCTTGCACAAATTTAGGGATTTAATATCTAGATATTTATGAGCAGATTCGTTGGCATGACCTTTTGAACATCACTTAAGTCCACTAATGCTCCCCTTGGTCTAACAACAAGAGTTAGCAGGGTGACTAACCCTCCTTTATGCTTGGTAACAAGCTTTATAAAGCAGGTTGTCAGTGTATAGAGAGCGTTAGTGTGGATTCTAGGCCTGCAATTGTGGTTATTGCTTCAGTCATCTTGTCTTTCACCTCTAAGTTGATTAGGAGGTCAATTTGTCCTATAACAACCCACCAGTTGATGTTGGCTCTTCCCATGCTGCAACTCCACGCTCTAAAACTTCCCCTGCAGACAGCTAAAATAGAGGAGCCTAAGGGCAAAGAATCCGAGGTGGAAAGTAAAGAGGAGGAGCCACTGCTTAAGGTATCCAAGGGTGGCAATAGACATACCAAGCCAACTAACCAGTTAAGGTACACGATCAAACTCAGAAATAACTTGAAGTTGGCTAAGGAGGTGATTGACGTTGACAACATGCCACTGAAGGACCTTATTATTAATAGGAAGAAGAAGGCTACATACTCTAAGAAGAGTCGAAGCAGAGAAACTGTGAAAAAGGGACCCATGGAGACAAGGCAGAGTAAAAAGCAGATATTGGAGAAAGTAGATATATTGCTCAAGGTTGCTAGTACCCTTGACTAAGATGCTTGGGTATTAAACTAATATTTTTTGCCTATCTCTCTTATGAAACAAAGTTTTCACTTTATCGCTGATAGTGGACCTTATAGCTTTTGTGTGCAAATAGTTGGGAGAGTTGACATTCCCGTTGTCAGCATTTTTGATAAGGTCGACATAGCCACTGTCAGCTATTTTGGGGCAAAAACTATGTGTGCCGGTTGATGGATAAAACAATACAGGAATAAAGGCCGACAGTCTGCATGTCAACAATTTTGGAGTGAACAAGGAGCGTTGACATCTTTGCTGTCAACAATATTCAAACAGGTGGAAATGCTAACCTCCCGGTTGTTAGCGATTTTGATATCAGGAGAAAACGAAAATGTTGACAGTCAGACTGTCAGTGAAAGTTGCAAACAGAAAACCAGTGAAGTTGACATCCACAGTATCAACGTTATTTCCAGGAGGTTCAAAGAAAAGCAGGATGAACAAAAAAGCGGTTTTGAAGGAGTTTTGGGCTTGATTTGCAGAGGGACCTTTTTTTCCAGCTAGGATGCTGAGCTACCATTTAGGACTTGTTCTATTTCCAAGGGAGGCAGTTTAACAAGATATTTTGCTTTACCTAAATATCAACATATTTTCCTATATTTTTTCTAGGAAAAACAAAATATTTTCAAGTTTTATATTTTACATGCATGAACTTGAAAGATATTTCAGATATCTCAGATTGTTGTAATTAATATCATGACTACTATTGTGTAAACAGTTATGTAAGTCTTATATGGCAATTTATGAAGAATGAAGAAAGGTTAGAATTTTGTCAAAAAACGTATTTGCATTATGGTATATTTGAGCAATGTTTAACATATTTGCAGTTTTTAATGAACATTTTGTAGGAAACTCATGTGTTGCATTTCCCTGTCAATTCTTCTTTGTCATGCAAACTTTCTTTCATGTCTGAGAATGTTGGTTTCTAAGATTGGATTTCATTTATGCTCCTCTCTTGTATTATCAACCATTAGTATTTGTTGCTCCAGTGATTTATAAACTTTGTTTCCTTCCCGTTCCTCCTTCCAATTTCCCAAACAATCAAAGGACTTGTTGCTTTCATGCTTTGTACAACTTGCTCATTAGATTTGTAACTTTAGTTGTCAAGAACTGGACTCCATGCTCAATGCTATGTTTTGAAATCTACCCAACCAATTTCATCCTAAGATCTAAATCTGGCCATCGAACTTAACTGCGAAACCTTCTACTACAGTGAACTTAGAGTAGTTGAGTTTTACAGAGAGATCCCTCTCTGCATTGAAGGGCCAACTTTCAATCTAAAAGAGGCTTTGAGGTTACCTTTGCTAGCCAAAGTTGTCATTGATGTCAATATGGCATTGTTGGAGATGGCAAATATTATTGTAATACATGAATAACCCTTGTTTCCCTAACCTCATGCAAATCCTAGGAGAAAATTCTAAGCATGAGATGTATATCCCTATCTATATGATGAGAATTCCCTAATCTAATGATGCATGATCTAATGATGAATGAAGGAGCCTTTTCCATGAAACCCTCTTCTTGCATGTCATAAACTTAAAGGCCTAAAAAATAAAATCCTAAAGCCCTAGCCCTAAATGCTTGATTCATGGTGCCCTAAGGAAGCCTTAATCCTTATAAATGTTTTAATCCTAGAGGAAGCCCTATCATTGTCCAAAACACAAATATCCTAAAGACTGCCATGAATAAAATATGATGACAGTTCACAAAAATAATTTTGTTGATGGTAAAATGACCTCATCTAAGGATGAAAATGGCACCAGCTTATAGAGGACATTTTTCCCTTTCCAATGAGCTATTACTTGCCCTCTAACTCTTCATAGATTGGGAGAAAATGATTTTTTAAGATAAAATAATATATTTTATCCTAGCCGACGTAAGACGACTTGTATAGGCTGACATGTCCCATCAATAGACGTGTATATTTGTATAACTCCAAAACCAGTATATATAGATGTCTAAAACACTTCATCTGATCAACAATTTTCGGTGAAGAACATAGTCAGGAGGCACAAAAATAACAGGAGGCCGAGAGGACATAAAAGTTTAATATTTGGGCTAATTTTTGTGTTGGGTTATCACTCAAAGCTAAATATACATAACTCAAACCTGTTTTATTTGCCTCAAGCTCTGATCTAGGATAGTCTTCATTGCAACAAAACCTGTGACAAAGTCTTGTGAGGGGCCGGAACTGTGGAGAGGCTTGGACAGTCAATTCTAGAACTTGGACCAGTACAGATTGCCCTCCAATTCACATCTCTGTGATAATTTGAAGTTGTCTAAGAAGACCAGTGTCACTTACAAGCCCAGATTTGTTGAGGGCTTCAAGCTCAGGAACAATGGATAGTTCAGTTGAAGAAGTGAAGACCTCAGAACAGTTCTATCTCGGACCTGTGTGTATGTCTGTGGGAGCTCGAAACAATGGTTGCATTCTAGCCCAGATTGGCAATCACAAGCTTAGATTACCTCATCTCAGACTTGTGTAAAGGCTCAAGACCTGTGGTGAATTTACCCGTTGAATGCTCAGTTAAGAGCTCGGATCAGAAGCTTGTGAACTTGGACAAATCTACAGAATAGTGACCTGCGGGAAGATTGCCTCGGATCAGTTTCAAGGCTCAGATTTGTTCGAACAGTGACCTGTGCAGCTCGGTTGAAGGTTCAGTGCTCAGACCTGTTGGGAGCTCAACATAAACAGTGATGTGTAACTATTTTTGTTGACTAGTGTAGAGGTTGGGTCTTGACCTCTTGCCTATTGAAGAAAATCTTTTTGGGAGCAATACTTGTTGAAACTGTCTACATCTGGTGCACATATTATGACATGACAGTTCTGTGGTGACACCAAGTGGGTTTGATCTATTAACCATTTGTGGCACCTTGAGGCTTGTATTGTAGCACATCATTGGCATCATTTGAAGGCAAGCCTAATATAATAAACTAGAAGAGCAGTCCCCTGTTGGAGGCTTAATTGAAGTTGAAGCTTGGTGTAGACATCTTTTGGAGTAGCTGAAGACATCCTTTGGACCAACTCTTGAAGACAAACTTGGAGTGGCCTCAATTAGAAGATCTTTGTATTGACTTAAGGATTTGTGTAGCAAACCTTGGAGCATCATTGAAGTGATACCTTGGTTGTAAACATTGTGGAGCACTTGAAGGATTGTTCGGTATAAACTTTGAGTAACTTATTGAAGACACTATGATGCACCATTGAAGGCCCTCATGAGGTGATCTTGGAGATTTTGTTTGGGTGAAATGAAGAGTTGTGGTGACAGCTTCATGAGAAGACAAAGTTGTCATTGATGAGCTAAGTGCCTTGGAGATTGTTTGAGGGCAGTGCTGAAGGTGAAGATATTGTCAGTGCTTGTTGCAGAACATATTGGGAGTCGTGAAGAATCATTAAACTTATCTTTACAAATTGAAGCTGTGGGTTGGAGCCCTAGAGGATAGGAGTCCTCAAGAAGACTAGGTTGCAGCCTCTACCAGAGATAGGGTTGGAGCCCTAGAGGTTGGTGCCTCAAAGTGACAAGGTTGGAGCCTTGGGAAGATAGGTTGGAGCCTCATGAAGTCCAAATTGGTGCTTGGCAAAACACAAGTTGGACCCTGGTGGATGGAAGATTGGTGCCTTCATCTAGGGTTGGAGCCCTAATTATTATTGTACTTGATTCATTGGAAAGAGGATTGGAGTCCTCGTCATTGATTAATAAAATTATTATTCTATCATTGTTTATTTTGTGTTCTAATTATAAGTGATCTTAATTGGTAAAAAGAATAATTGAAAAGAAACACTGATTCATCTCCCCTCTCACTATTTCCAACAACCTTAGGGTTTTTCCCTGCATCCAGGGTTTTCCCTAAGCAATAACAACAGGTTTATTACTTGGAGAACAAGGGGATGTTGATTTTGGGTAGCATTGGATGTGCTCTAGCTCCAAAATTTTGTGGAGGGGCTAGAATACTTAAGATCTCGAAGACCCAAAATTCGTTTGGAGAAATTCCACCTGGATTGTGAGTTATTAAAATAATTAATATTTTTAATGGGGTTCCTAAGTTTAAACTTAGGAAAATAAAAGTAGTAATGGATATTAATAAAAATATGGGTGAAAAGCTTCTAAGAGAGGAGGATCAAGTCTATTTTAATCGTAGCCATTGATTAGGGACTTAAACTCGGGCGTTGATTCATCAACAGGAAAAGTATAAGCAAAGGCTTGAGGGTCAGTTGGAGATACACCAAAGTGAACAAATCAGTTTGATTTTTCTAGGGCGTGGTTTGCTGAGAAAATCGAACTAGTGATCTCAGTTGCAGTGAGAGGGGCAGAAGTAGAGATTTGGATCGAAAAGGAGTTCTGAGCCAAAGAGTACCAGGCAAAGAGGCAACAGTAGCATCAGAGAGGCAACACAGAGGAGTACCAGGTAGAGAGGTAGCAGTAACATCAGAGAGGCAGTGCAGAGGAGTACCAGGCAGAGAGGCAGCAGTAGCATCAGAGAGGCAGTGCAGAGGCCTACACAGCCCAGGAAGGGGCTCACGTAGGCCAAGAGGGTCTCTTGCAGTGGCAGTGTAGGATAATCGTCAGAAGATCGAGATTTCGCTGGAGAAGCAAGGTTCTGAGCCATGAGAGCTGAACAACAGTCTTCCTCCAGCAAATCGATCTAGCAGAAGGAGTGACGCAGTCTCCCAGAGGCAAGACGCTGGCCGAAGCAGGGATTGCGCTGGGATTTCGCAGTGCTTGCGGAGTCAAGCCACTCAGTGGATCAGCTAGGACTTGGAGAACGAGGTAAACCCCTCGTATGTATTTCTTGCTGCCGAGATTTCTCTGAAAGATTAGTCGGTGTTAGAGGCAACTTCTTGTACTCAGATTCTGCTTGCTTAATAATACAAACCCTCTATCTACTGTGCCGATTTTCTTGCATTGGGCTTTTCCGGGGACATGTTGTCCAAAAATAACGGTGTCCCTTATGTGTTTGTCTCATCTATTATTTTAGTTTATGATCTGTGCATCAGTGTAGTCTGCAGTAGTGTTTTTCATCACTGTTTATAAATTAAATAACTTGTTGAATGTAATAACAAGTAGGAGATGATAAACCAGTGATTGCAGTAGGATTTCTGAGGTGTAGATTCAGAAATTTTCATAGGGGCCACCCCCTTGTCCACTGCTTTTGGGAGTCCTGTTTCACATTATGGCGCCTATGGACTTCATTAGGCCTCTTCTAGGGCCCAACAACATGCATTATTGATTATTCGACCTCTTGAAAGGCTTATCCTTTCGATTTTGAGCTAGTTTGTGGCTTGTCATCAAAAGTTAGTTATCTTGTACATTATTTTATTTTAGGGGCTCAATTAGGCCTCATTAGGCAAATTGAATTCATTTGGACATGTATAAATACAAGTGATGTGATTTCATTTTAGGATCATCACTTGGTTTGAACTTGTATCTCTTTAGAGAACTTTGCTATCCTTCTTGGAGGACGAAATTTTGGAGCATGGAATTTTGATGTTTGGATCATTTTCCCTTGTCTTGGAGCTTCTTGATTGGCAAAATTTTGATGGTTGCTAAGTGCAATTTAATGCTATTCTTTCTTTCTATTTTGTCACATACATTATTGTTGGGATTTCGCTATACTAGGGCTAATTTACTGCATTCATTTACGCGAAGTTGTGGAAATTTTGTTTCTAGATAGTGTTGCTTCATGTATGGGTCATGTATAATGAATGAATGTTCCTAGGGATATTTCATGGTTGACAATCATCTTGATAAGCCATCTATTTTGCAAAATTAAGTATAAAGTCTTTGACGTTGCTTTCTTTTGCCTTAATGCTAAGAAAAGCTGTCTTTAAGGCCTCCTTGACCTAGAAAATCAAATCCAAATTCATAATCATTCTTGACTCCAATCTCCCCAAAGGATTAGGCACTGGTTGACCATAGGTGATCACCTTAAAGCATATTTTTCTCACCTTCTCTCTTTCTTTCTATGCTAACCTAAGCAGGTCACCTAGGGTATCAATTATCTCACAGTCTAGCCATCCAAACACTATGATTTTTGGTCCATAACTATGCTTGGATTTGCTCTAAAGGCCCTTCAAATTTGAAGCGAATCCAACAGTGGGATCTCAAGATATTGCAAGCCCTAGCTCAAGGACTATTTCTTGCCCTACGTTTCCCTTGGCTAGTGACCTTAGTGGGATTATTGCATTAAAGTCAAATACGTTTTCTGCGTTAATCCCTTTCTCCCCCTCAATTAGGTCAAGCACACCCTTGGTTGGTCAATTCCATCCCTTTGACCTAATTTTCGGTCCACTTAGTCTCGTGTGGTCCCATAACCTTTGAAGATAATTCAACAAAGACCACTTAGAATCAAGTTTCCACAAGGATTTTAGGAGCTAAGAATCTTCTTGACAAGTCATATACACTAACCCTAGCTCTTAGAACTCCCCTAATCCCTTCTTAGGGAGCCCTTCATCTTGCTTTCCAAGCAAGCAAGCCATATATCTGAGCCTCTCTTGTGAATAGGCTTCTGGATCACCTTTCATTCTAACATTGATCCATTCATCTCCATGATCCTTATTATATTGGGTCTCCTCCCATCGGTGAAGGTCCGTAAAGAACATGGAGCCATAGCTGAGGTGACAGTGGGCTATCGCTCCATTGATGCCCTTGACCTAGTGGTTGCCCTTTTAGGATTCCCTCCTAGGACCCCTGCTAGTTTGAGTGGTAACATGGACTTCATAAGTCTTGGGAGAATTTCCAGGTTGTAGTCAGTGGCAAAGAGAATATTTCTAGTTGGGAAAGGCTATGGTCAGACTACGTCCAAGAAGAAATCTGGAGAGGGACGAGAGCTGGAAGATCGGCAAAGATAGAGAACGAGGAGAACTTTACCTTGGCAAGAAAAGGCAGCAAGTCAAGGGAAAGAAGGGCCAAGGAAAGGCTGAGTCCAGTCAGAGGGGTGAGAAGAATAAGAAAGTTTTGAGCAAGATCAAATGCTTCCATTGCCACGAGCTCAGGCACTATGCCACTAAGTGTCCTAATCGGAAGAAGGGTTCCAATAAGGATCATGTGACTGCATTAGTTGAGGTAGATGGGTTTTCTTCTCAGTTCGATAAATATTTCTCATTGATAGTTTGCATGGCAAGCTTAGTAGGCAACATCGTTTGGTAAATTGATTCTAGAGCATCCTTCCACGTGACTGGGAACAAGGAGTATTTTAGCCAACTGAAGGAGAAGGAAATGCAGTTTCATATTGAGTTAGGAGATGATGGCAAGTAGATGACTAGGGGAGTTAGTACTATCAACTTTGAGAGGGATTTTGGTAGCTCTTTCCATCTCTGGGATGTCCTCTATGTTCTAGGCCTCAAAAAGAGTCTTGTTTCTGTTGCTACCTTAGAGGACAAGGGTTATGATGTCATTTTTAGTAGAGGTAAGGCCTACCTCAAGCACTTAGCATATGGAGTAGTGAAGCAGATTGGTGTCATGATGAAGAATATCGACAGGTTGCAGGTTGAGACATGTGCAACCTTGAGTAGCAAAGCAGGAAGTGCACATAATAGAGATGTGAGGGAACTTTGGCACAAACGAATGGGGCATTTGAATCATGGGGCGCTGAAGATCCTTCAACAGATAGCCACAAGATTACCACAATGCGCATTCAATCAACATGATGTGTGCAAGGGGTGCACACTTGGAAAGTATGCCAAGTCATCTTTTCAAGGCCGAGACAAGAGAACCAAAGGGATTTTGGCGTTGGTACATTCAGATGTATGCAGGCCCTTCTATTCTCCATCTCTCATGAGACACAGGTAATTTGTCACTTTCATTGATGATGATTATTTTAAGAAGACATGGACCTTCTTTATGAAGAAGGAGGAGGTCTTCTCCAAGTTCATGAAGTTTAAGGCCTTGGTAGAAAACTAGATTTGGGAAGAATATCAAAGCATTGAGGAGTGATAATGGCGGAGAATATGTTTCCAATGCCTTCAGGGATGTGTGCGCCAAGGAGGGCATTAGGAGAGAGCTAACAACACCCCGTCACCCTCAGCAAAATGGGGTGGTTGAGAGGAAGAACCACAACATAGTTGGAGCGACCAATGTCATGTTTGCATGATCAGGGGCTGCCTCTGTTCTTGTGCGCAGTGGCATGCAATACTATAGTATTTTTGCAAAACAAGAGTCCACATCGAGTGCTTGGACGAGTTACATAAGAGGAGGCTTTCACAAGCAAGAAAACTAATGCTTTGTACTTTCACATCTTTGGCACAAAAGTTTACTGCCATGTGTCCAAAGAGAGGAGGAAGAAGCTGGAGCCTACAACTGAAAATGTAATTTTCTTGGGTTATAGTGAGACAACTCAGGTATACAGGGTGTACATACCATCAGTCAAGAAGACAGTTATCAAGCGCGACGTGAGGTTTGAGAACAAAACTTTGAGGGCATCCTTAAGGTGAGAGCAGGTTGGAGTACCTGAGTAGAAGCTACTTGCTCCCAAGCAGGAGCCTCAAGCATGATCATAGATTGAGTCTTAGGGTTCATCTAGATGACAAGTGGGTTGCACAATAGGAGGACTGGGATTCATTACAGGATGAGGAGAGACCAAGACGAGTGGAAGCAACCACTTAGTGACTTCCAGCACAGGGAGGGAGAGAGCCAAGTGAGCTGAGAAGTTGACTCAGGAGGCCCAAGAGCGAGTTGAGACTTTTAACTCTATGTTTAGGCAAAGGAAGCAACCATAGAGGTACAACATATATATGGAATTGATCACTGAGTTGTTGGATACAACCTTGTTGTTATGAGGAGGCAACCTCTCGACAGGTTTGGCAGGATGCCATGGTGGAGGAATATTCCTCCATCATGAAGAACAATGTCCGGGAGATTGTGCCAACCTAGAGGGGTAAATCAGTAGTAGGCTCACACTAGGTGTACAAGTTGAAGCATGGAGCAGATGGGAGTGTGGAGAAGTACAAGGCCAAGTTTTTGGCTAAGGGCTTCTCACAGGTTGAGGGCATCGACTAAGATGAGACATTTGCCCCAGTGGAACGTCATTCATCCATCAAGACGATTCTGGCACTTGCAGCTCAGATGGGGTGGAAGATCCACCAGATGGAGTGATCCAAGTGGCTCCAGACACATGTTGAAGTCCTAGAGGACTCAAAAAGGGTCAAAATTCAAAGTGGTCAGATTACTCTCAAACCAACACCAAATTGAAGTGCTCGTCTCCCTGATTCCAACGGTGTGAACAACACTCAAATCCGAGCTCGTATGAGGGGCAAAGAGCTAGTCAAAGTTTTGGTCAAAGTTGGGCAGTGGGCCAAGTTTAATGGTCCCACAAATTGACCGAGTCTCGGACATGGAATTTGGCTCCCGAGGGGCAGGTGAATTTGTTGGATACATAATTTGTCTAATAACCCTTATATTAGACAAAATAAAAAAAATGACTTATTAGTTATAAAAATAAAAAAAATATAAATCGAACCAAACAACCTATATATATAAAAAAAAAAAACCGCCAACAGGCCGTGACCCCCGCCAACCCCAACCACTTTATATTGTGGCTTTTAATATAATGAAAACGGGTTGGGCGGGCCACCTCCGGTGGACCCGACCCATACCCAACCTCCATACAACATAACCCATTATAGTTATGGGCCGATGGGAATCGAACCCGCCTGACCATGTGGCCAACCCGCTCCACAGGCAACCCAACACAAACCGCCTCACCACTTAAATGCGCCATTTATATTTAGCACTCCAACGGTTACCATAACACGGTTCCACCAACGTTATAAAACTGTGCCATTCCAAAAATCAATTAACCATTGTTTAAAAATAATACGTGCCAAGTCTAAAATTATATATAATGCGCCATCTATGGGAGGTCGGTGGGGTTTGAACCCCCGACCTAACTGCCTCCAACGACCCACCTTAACCAATATGCCAAGTGGTTAGGTTTTGAAAATTGCGCCACAGATTTATTATATAAACCTTTTAATTTATTTTACATGGGGGAGCAAATTGGAGAGCGGAGAAGTCAACGCGGAAATCGATATATTAATATTTTATTGCAGAGCCATGAGTGGTGGAACCAGGAGTGGAACCTTGACATGCTTTTCGAGACAATTTTTTAATGAACTGCAGGTGGAACCATGAGTGTGGAGCAAAGGTAGGCGGAACCATGATTGAGCCCAACTTTCAGGAGGGCGAAACGTTTTCAGTGTCCATATTGGACAAACTTTATGTTGATCCTACACCTCTCAGCGACACGAACTTGATGGCGCAGACAGAATTTTGATCTGAGCAACAGAGGTTCAGAGGACTTAGAGGAGGGAATCTTTGAGGAATCTAGGGGGAATATAAAAGATTCCTGTAGCCCCTGATTTTCACTTCGTCAAAATTCAAAAATTTGACAGTTGATTTTATATTATTCAACGCCATGAATCGGATGGTGTAATCAGATTTTCCATTTGATCATTCCATTTCTCTGCCACTTTTCAAAGTGGAGTGCAGGTTCAGCATTCAATGTGTGAGCAGTCATTTCCATGAATTCGACGCCACGAGATTGATGGTACAACCAAATCCAACAGTCTATCATCCTCTTCTTCAAATAACTCCTTGATGTGAGGTATATGCAGTGTGATCATGTACTTCTTTGTCTCTTCGCTTGAGATGCATTATGCTGTAAAGATCCCTGTTTGATGTTGATGTGGGATCTTGTTTTGTGCTTGATGTACTTATTGTCATGTTTTGATTGAGATCCCTTTGTCGCCATGTTGACGGGATACTCGTGTGATGTATTTTTGAATTGAGATCCCTTTGATGCCATGTTGGTGGGATGCTCATTATTATCATACATGAAATTATGTCATGCTGATAGGAGTCCTTTTGTGAATGAGAGTTCCTGCAGCGGAACATCTCATGGAGCCACTCCTGCGTGAGGGCAAATTCCTTGCATGATAGAGAAAACACCTTCATGTACATCATCACTCTTTCCAACACTTAATGCAGCGGCCTACACCATCTTGACACCGGGACCTGGAGACATAGTCGCTCCTGGACAAACTCTGTTATCAACGTCTTATGTTTTATGTTGCTGATTCTTGTCATGTTCCCTCTTCTTTACAACATGCATATATGTTCCTTTATGCTCTTTTAAATGCAATTCTAACCACATCACGGAAGTAAAAGATCTTGGTAAAATCCGGGAGTTGAGTTAGGGTGAGGCTAGAATTAGGACTGCGGCAATTGATCTCCACTTATTGATTGCTGCTAGGGATCTTTAGAACAACAACATAGGACCTGTGTTTAGGTCTCTCCATATAGCGTCATACGCAGCCCTTTCTTGCACCCAAGACACCTCTACGCAGCCCTGAAACAGTCTGCCCTACCTCGGCCTCTTTTACATCAACTCGACCCTCCATTTGCTGCAAGCTAAGACCACCTTGTTTGACTGCGGTTATGGCTGGATTAGACCAGCGTTTTAGGGCTGGATTAGATCAACGTTTAGGGCTGTATTAGACCAACGTTTAGGGCTGTATTAGACCAGCGTGTAGGCTTCCTTGTTGACTGCGTCTAGGTCTCATGCTAAGGCTCCTTACCTTCTGCGTTTAGGGCTTCCTCTCCTAGATTTCTCTTCCACTAAAACCCAGAACAAGTGGAGAGAAATCAAGAGTGAAGTGTGTGTAGAAATGACTATCAAGTCACCTTTTTTTATACTAAAACGTTGAGCACATGTGAGGGTTATTTGGTTGCTGGCCAACCTTGATGAATTGTCTTATAACACAAATAAATTTATAACTCCATGAATACTTATCGGAATCGGATGATCTTTAGATCAATCCTACATCTTTCGATGAGAGGGATCCAAGAAAAGTATCGGCTGCCATAAATAAGATGACCCACATGGAGTTTGGCCCTAGTTGCCAATTTTAATTCTCCCTCTCAACTAGGGAGAACTCCATCCACTGATCCATCTGCCAGACTGTACTACCTCTGCTGTCAGTGCCTTGCACTGCTCTGCTCTGTTGAACCATGAAGAAGAAGAATTGATCGAAAATGTCTCATACCATTCTCTACTGACCCGAACTCAGTTCCATATGAAGAGAGTGTGTCATACCACTCTTACTGATCCCAGATCAGTTCCAAGAGAGTGAGTCATATCACCCTTACTGACCCGAAGTCAGTTCCAATTGATCCCATATCAATATCAAAAGAGAGTGTCTCAAACCACTCATACTGATCCAGATCAACGAAGATCATCCTAGCATAGGGAGTACGATAGATACAATGATGCGTCCATCGATAGTACTACTATGGTCCCTAACCCCATTTCCCTGCTTATTGGCCAAATGAGAGGTACTTTCCATGAGTCCCAAACTGCATGGGTAGGATGCCTCAATAGGAGAACCACTCATCTTGTCCATAAGTCACCACGGGGTATCAGAGGGGAAGGCTGAACCATTCATCTTGTACACAATGCACCATTAGGGGAGGGTGAGTCGCCCTGTGGTCACTTGTTGCTCCAAGAACTACCCCAAGCCCCCCAGAGCTCCCAAAGCTCAATACATGCATCATGCAGGACCCTCATAGGAGGGTCTCTCAACGACTCCAAGTCGTTAGGGAAAGTCACAAATTTGACCTTTCCCCGGGGCTTTGACAAAATGTATGCGACCTGTACATCAGTCTCAATGCGATGGAGCCTCCTCGCTCATCGACATATAATATCCCAGATAAGGTAGTATTTGATGTCTATATGCTGGAGTAATCATAGAATATGAGATTCCTCAATAATCAAATCCCCCTCTGGTTGACACAGAAGATCACGGTCGTATTCATCATGTGTACAAACAGCTCACTAAAGAGCTTTTGCAACTAGGCAGCTTCACACGAGGTCATACTCGTAGCTATGTATTCGATCTCAGCGGTGCTTATAGCAATCGACTTCTGCTTCCTGCTCATCAAGGATATCGAAGCAAAACCCAAAGAGAACCAACACTCAGAAGTGCTATTGTGATCCTCCACACTGCCTGCTTAGTCAGCATTCGAATAATCATGCAGCTTCATATGTCCGGCAGTGTATCTCAATCTATGAGAGATTGTGCCCCGAAGATATCTCAGAATGCTCTAGTGATCTAGTGATGCTCAACCATATATGAGATCACCATGCTAACTGCAAAACATATATCCGGATGGGAGTTCACTAAGAACATCAATGCTTGTATGAGTTTGTGAAACTCAGAGGCATTTCCCAAATTAGGTCCGATATCCATACCACATAACTTTTGAAAACTAAGCTCCATCGAGGTAGTCATGGGCTTGTAGTTCACCATTCCTAATCCCGAATCCAACTCCCTCTTACTTTTGCAAATGAGAGGGTTTGCACCTGTTAGAAAGAGGTCATCCTCAGAAGGTGCCGATATGAGAGGTCTATCATCCACGACCTTTAGGTAATGGTTTGGATCGGCTTCACTCCTAGTGAATCTCAGCTTCATCAGACAACTATCAATCCTCTTAGACTACGCCCAAGGTGTTTTGCTTCAAGCCATAGAGGGATTTCTTCCACCTGCATACGTGAGATTCTTGATCATGAATCTCAAACCCCTCGGGTTGTTCCAAACTTGTGGACCTGCTACAGGAGGGGAATGGTCCCCTTGTAAGATTTTCCTTCAATACATCTCGGACATGTACCTTCATGCTCTTCTTGAATTCAGGCATCCCTGACACTATCTGACTCACATCGGGTAGGGCCCCATAATAAGCAGACCTCCGACGCTATAGATGAGATGTGTCAACTGACATGGTCTCTAATGGACCATCATCCAACTTGATACAAATTGCTAACCCTGAACCCATGAGTAAAAGCATCTTTGAAAAATTTCATTTTCAAACACGTACCTTTCCATCGATGAATGCCACCCTGAAACCTTTGACTTCCATTGCCGAAATGGACACCAGGTTCTTCTTGCGATCAGGTACATAAAGAGATTCTTGTAAATGAATAGAGTTACTTTCATTCGATTGAGGGGTAACATTTCCTACACCCTTTCCGGGATAGGTGGCATCGACTCCAAGTATAATCCCACGATTGTTTCCATCTCTACTGAATTAGAGAGAGCACCCTTCTATCTGATGAAGTGCCTTGAAGCACTAAAATCAATAAGCCAGATTCCTAAAGAGTCTGAAGGAGAGGGCCAATACAAGATAACGCTTCTTTATCTTATCACAAACAACATTTAATTCTTCATACTTGGGGTTCCTTGTTTTCTTTGAAGAGTCGGCCGTTTCCTTGATGACCTGCATTCCTTCGATTATCCCTGGAATGATTGTTATCATCATCAAGTGATGTGTCCTTACCATTCGGACACTTCTTAGCATAATGGCTGAATCTGCCTTTCCTTCCACCCTTAGACTTGGACTTCCCATTGAAGTGATCTTTAGGTAGGCCATCAGAAGTTTCCGCTGCGCCGTTCTGATAATATTCTCTGCTTCGACTTCACCTTTGGTGAATTTGAAGAGGGATGAGGAATCCATTGATCCTTTTGTCCTTTCCCAATTTTCTTCGGTGATTGCTCTTTCACTCTTGTTTGGGCTTTGTCTTCACCTCACCTCTGATACCATGTTAAATTTTAGGTATGTTCTATGCGTAGAGCAATTTATTTCAATTTTCACAATTAGCTCAATATCTTTTCCAGATTAGCAATCACATCAACATAATAGTAAATTGCAGATAGAACATAAACATAAATCGCAGAAGACAAGCCAAGACAAGAGGATACAAGATGTGGCGCTAGCCAGGGACAAACCCCAATGTGGGGAAACCCTTGATCAATTCTTCTTATATGTTCTTCAATAGTTCAGCAGAGAGAGAGAGAGATGGTACATATACAACATAAATCAACACGTTGACTTATCTAAATAAGAGCATAGATCATCTCTAAGTCGATGATACATGAGGTCGCTGAACTCAGTTGAAGACATGCTGTTTCAACTGATTCTCCCAGGTGACTCCATCACCATGCATTGTGCTGCTCCTTGTCAGCATGTTTTACCTCATTGTGCTGCATCGTGCTACACCCATCATCACTACGCTGGATCTCATTACCAAGCTGCACACATCATACTGCTGCACCTTCCGTTACTGCAACATCTTGCTGTACCTTATCGTCTTGCTGCACTTACTAGTGCTGCCTCATCTTGTACCTTACTGTGCCCATCATGCTGCATCTCTTTGTAGCATTTAATATCACTGGCACACAACATGCTACACTTCACATTGTCAGGATGCCCATCATTGTGCTATAGGATTTCACATCATGCTGCCCCTTATCACAATCCTGTCACTGCTCATACTGCTGCACCATGATTGCATTTGCTGCACTTTGCTGTTGCTGCTGTCCCATTGTAACATGCTCCAACAAGCACCATGTCCTTGCTGTCCTTTTTACCATGCTGCTGTCCCTTGCAACACCATGCTTGCCACCATTGTCCCAATGTGCTTTCTCTGCTCCTATGTGGCATTGCTGCACTATGTTTGCCACTTTGCTGTACCAAGTGGCATTGCTGTGCCTTGCTGAACTTTTCTATTTGCTGCATTGGAATTCTGGGCAGCCTTTAGGTTGGGCCATCAACAGTCCTACCTATCCTCACATATTGGCATGCTGCTCCAACTCTATTAGTTAGAGCACACTGCGATAACCTCCATGTTATCCCACAGTCAACCCCATAACCTTGACCAGCAGTTAGGGTGAGACTAGAATTAGGACTGCTGCAGTTGATCTCCACTTATTGACTGCTGCTTGGGATCTTTAGAACAACAACATAGGACATGTGTTTAGGCCTCTCCATATAGCGTTATACGCAGCCCTTTATTGCACCGAAGACACCTCTACGCAGCGCTGAAACAGTCTGCCCTACCTCGACCTCTTTTACTGCCCTACCTCGACCTCTTTTACAGCAATTCAGCCTTCCATTTGCTGTGGCCAAGACCTTCTTGTTTGACTGCAGTTAGGGATGGATTAGACCAACATTTAGGGCTGGATTAGATCAACGTTTAGGGCTGTATTAGACCAGCGTTTAGGGCAGCGTGTAGGCTTCCTTGTTGACTGCGTATAGGCCTCATGCTAGGGCTCCTTACCTTCTGCGTTTAGGGCTTCCTCTCCTAGATTTATCTTATACTGAAACTCAGAACAAGTGGAGAGAAATCAAGAGTGAAGTGTGTGTAGAAATGACTATCAAGTCATCTCTTTTTATACTAAAACGTTGAGCACATGTGAGGGTTATTTGGTTGCTGCCCGACCTTGACAAATTGTCTTATAACACAAATAAATTTACAACTCCATGAATACTTATTGGAATCGGATGATCTTTAGATCAATCCTACACCTCTCGATGAGAGGGATCCAAGAAAAATATCAGCTGCCATAAATAAGATGACTCATATGGAGTTTTGCCCTAGTTGCCAATTTTAATAGATCCCAATTATAGGGACAAACATGGGGCTCCTTACCAAAATGAGTTACAAGGAGGAAAAAGAACTTGGTGTTAATAAGCAAGGCATAAGTCAACCATTGGAGGTTGTGCATAAACCTCAATTTGCAGGCTTGGGATACACTGAAGGAGATTGCTCGAAGGTGTTAGATGCTTTCGAGAAATCATTGAAATCGTCAAGGAAAGAGAATGATGGGAACTCATCACCATCATCTCATGCCAGTGTCCATTGCAGGGAAAGAGATGAGGCAAGCTCTCATCGCCATAATTACACCAGGGACAACAACGAAAGGTATAACAAGTCTCAATATTTGAATGTTCATTTCGATTACAATCACGTTGTTAATGATGAACATAAAACATGGCATTGAAAAACATGTACTTTTTGTGGATTACATAACCATACATTTGTTGAGCACTGGAGGAGAATGGTAGCACGAAAAAGGATGAGGCGTGAAAGACCCTCCAACAGCAGGAAAAGAAAAAGGTAAAGCAGATCTAGAGGAAGAAGACCTATTGGAGTCATTGCGACAGAGGTGGCCATCAAAGAGCCACGTGTTGGAGGCTCCATCCAGAGCAGCGCCTTAAAAACAAAGCATCCGTGCATGAACCAGTTGAAAAAAAAAAACGTTCGACAAGCAAAACCACCACAGGGGGATGACCCATTCACATCGATAAGTGAAAAATGGTTTTTAGATATGTTAGCTTGCGATGGTCGTGCTTTTGTAAATCATTTGTTGCATTTTAAAATGTAAAAGTGATGATGTGTTTTCCATCACTTGATAAGCAACAATGATGACTGGTCTTATTTTGTGTTGCATTTTAAATTCTGAAAGTGATTTTTTTGTTTCCACCACTTGTCAAAGCAACAATATTATTTGGCCTTATTTTTGTAAATCATTTGTTGCAGTGATGATGTGTTTTCCATCGCTTGTTGAAGCAACAATGATATATTGGCTTTGTTTTCATAGGTGGGATATTGTTTCCATTTTGATGTAGACTTGACCACCGAGTATGTATTTTAAACTCGTGGCAAGTATGGGATGCTTGGGTCATTAGTTGGTCTTGTAAGTCAAGCATGTAATTTGCAGAATTGTACTATAGGTTTGCAGAGGTTGTAGGTGTCGGCTCATCACCTATGGTTCCGAAAGACAAAGGTGAAGTGGAAGGAAGAGTGACATATCAGATACTTGTAAGTGCAGACGGGGTACAAAGAAGTTGCAGATGATTTTTCATGCTTTTGAAGGACTAAAACTCCTCAGTGGGGAGGATTGATCCAGGGGGCTCTAGACACATGTAGAAGTCCCAAAGGACTTAGAAAGGGTCAAAATTCAAAGTGGTCAGATTGCTCTCAAACCAACACCAAATCGAAGTGCTTGTTGCCCTGATTCCAACGGTGCGAACGACACTCAAATACGAGCTCGTATGAGGGAGAAAGAGCCAGTCAAAGTTTCAGTCAAAGTTGGGCAGTGGGCCAGGTTTAATGGTCCTACAAATTGACCGAGTCTCGAACATGGAATCTGGACCTGAGGAGCAGGCAAATTTGTTGGATTCATAATTTGTCTAATAACCCTTATATTAGACAAAATAAAAAAAATGACTTATTAGTTATAAAAAAAAAAATATAAAGGGTGGCGGGCCATGACCACCAGCGCCTCCATCAGACCCAAACGACATATATATATATATATAAACAATTTTTAATTAATGGGCCAACAAGCCGTGACCCTTGCCGACACCAACCACTTTATACCGTGGCTTTTAATAAAATGAAAACGGGTTTGGCGAGCCACCTCCAGTGGACCTGACCCATACCCAACCTCCATACAACATAACCCATTATAGTTATGGGCAGAGGGAAATCGAACCCGCCCGGCCACGTGGCCGGCCCACTCCACAAGCTGCCCAACCCAAACCACCTCACCACTTGAATGCGCCATTTATATTTAACACTCCAACGGTTACCATAACATGATTCCACCAACGTTAAATGTGCCCATGTAAACAGTGATAAAACTGTGCCATTCCAAAAATCAATTAACCATTGTTTAAAAATAATACGTGCCAAGTCTAAAATTATATATAATGCGCCATCTATTGGAGGTCGGTGGGGTTTGAACCCCTGACCTACTCGCCTCCAACGACCCGCGTTAACCTGTACGCCAAGTGGTTAGGTTTTGAAAACTCTACCACGGATTTACTATATAAATCTTTCAATTCATTTTGCACAAGGGAGCGGATTGGAGAGCGGAGAAGCCAGCGCGGAAATCGATATATTAATATTTTATTGCAGAGCCATGAGCGATGGAACCAGGAGTGGAACCTTGACACGCTTTTCGAGACAATTTTTTAATGAATTGTAGGTGGAACCATGAGCATGGAGCAAAGGCAGGTGGAACCATGATTGAGCCCAACTTTCAGGAGGCGAAATGTTTCCAGTGTCCAAATTGGACAAACTTTATGTCGATCCTATACACCTCTCAGAGACACGAACCTGATGGCACAAACATAATTTTGATCTGAGGAGCTGATCTTTAGATGACTCAGAGGGAATCTTTGAGGAATCTAGGGGGAATCTAAAAGATTCTTGTAGCCCCAGATTTTCACTTTGTCAGAATTCAGAAATTTGATAGTTGATTTTACACTATTCGACGCGACGAATCTGATGGTGTAATCAGATTTTCCATTTGATCATTCCATTTTTCAGCGTCTTTTCAAAGTGGAGTGCAGGGGTCAGCGTTCAATGTGTGATTAGTCATTTCCATGATATTCGACGACACGAGATTGATGGTACAACCAGATCCAGCAGTCTATCATCCTCTTCTTCAGATAACTCCTTGATGTGAGGTATATGCAGTGTGATCATGTACTTCTTTGTCTCTTTGCTTGAGATGCATTGTGTTGTAAAGATCCCTGTTTGATGTTGATGTGGGATCCTGTTTTGTTCTTGATGTGAGATGTACTTATTGTCATGTTTTGATTGAGATCCCTTTGTTGCCATGTTGACGGGATACTCATGTGTCGCCATGTATGTTTGAATTGAGATCCCTTTGATGCCATGTTGGTGGGATGCTCATTATTATCATACGTGAAATTATGTTATTCTTATAGGAGTCCTTTTGTGAATGAGAGTACCTGCAGCGGTACATCTCGTGGAGCCACTCCTGCGTAAGGGCATATTCCTTGCATGATAGAGAGCACATTCATGTACATCATCGCTCTTTCCAGCACTTAATCCAACGGCCTACACCATCTTGACACCGGGGCCCGGAGACATAGTCCCTCCTGGACGAACTCCATTATCAACGTCTTATGTTTTATGTTGCTGATTCTTGTCATGTTCCCTCTTCTTTACAACATGCATATATGTTCCTTTATGCTCTTTTAAATGCAATTCTAACCACATTACGGAAGTAAAAGATCTTGGCTAAATTCGGGAGTTGAGTCAACTTGGATCATGGAGGTGAAGACAACATTCCTCAATGGGGTGGTTGAAGAGGAGATTTATATGGAGCAGCCAGAGGGGTTTGAGACTTTCAGTAGAAACACTCATGTCTATTTATTGAAGAGAGCTCTTTACAGGCTCAAGCAGGCTTCGAGAGCATGATACACTCACATTGATAGCTACCTTCGAGGATTGGGCTTTACTAAGAGTGAGAAGGATGACAACCTGTAATCATTGTCTTTAAAACCGGAACCGGTGACCAGACCGGTCCACCTAATGAACCGGTTTACCGACCAGAACCGATCTATCTAGGACTAGTTTGGTCTAAACGAACCGGTTTTAGAAAAATACATTGAATAGTTAATTTGTAATGAAACAAAACTATTTTGAAGATTTAAAACCATGATTCCAAGCCAGTAGAGACAAAATATGCAAATTTTCCTCATTTATATACCATGTAAAGGTGAATATATCGAAATGGCACCAAGTGCAATACATATGATCAACAAAATAGCAAAATACATAAGCAATGAGGCTCTAAATGGCTTATAAAGTCCAAAAACAATGCTGCAAGCTATGAGGCCATTGGCCTACTACAAGTCTACAATGTACACATGATCAATCATCAAGTTCATCACCACTACTAGCCACAGGATCATCATCAGGAGCTACATAGACATCATCTAGTTCAGAGTCTGAGGATGCTTTAGCCTGATCTGCAACTTCAATAGCAATGCCACCAATAACAATAGAAGTGGACCTAATGGAAGCACGAGTTTGTTGCCCTGCATGACTAGTGCCTTCCATTGGTTCTTTGCCTTTCCTTGATGCCGCCACTGATCCTGGTTCTGATGCCGCCACAAAATCTGCTTTATCCCCCGCTAAAGCCATGTCGATATCAAAATCAGCCTCAAACATAGGATCTTCAGTCTCCTCCACCCATTCTGATGTTGGATCAATATCGTCCAACACAATGGGATCTAGATCAGGTGCTTTGTTCATCATTTGGTTCCTCCTCAGTCGAAGGTTGTATTGCACGAAAACAAGATCATTTAATTGTTTTTTGTTCCTTAAAGGCTTGGAGAGGGTGTTTTTGGAGGGAAAGCACCCTTAATTTCCCTCTAAAACCCCTAAACTACCTTGGAAAAGCTGCACTGTGGGTCCTCGGTGGGCATGGCAAGTAACCGATCGGTTTAGGACCGATTAGGATTGGTTAGGTCAAATTTTCTGCCACTAAGCCTATTAAACTTGGTTTTTTCATCGGTTCCAACTGGTGGGCCTGCTAACCGTCCAGTTAGATCGATAATCGGTTAGCTAGGCCAATTTTTAAAACTATGCCTGTAATACATCATGTTAGTTTATGATAGCATCAGACAAGTGTTTTAGTCTCAGAGGATGCTAAGAGGCTAAGGAACATGACATCTCCAAAACCCAGAAAAGGTTTCATGAGATAAGCTTGGGAAACACCTTAATTAATTTAATTTTCCATAATTAAAATATTTCCTATTTCTAACTTAATAAAAGTGGTAAATTAAAGATAATTAATTAAGGATGTTTGAGATTGCTCTAGAGACTTCTATTGATGAAGTCTAATCGATCTTAGCCATCGATGGAGATTAAATCGTGGCCGTTGAGGTCTCAACGAGAGATTATAAGAGCAAGTCAAAGGGCTTGGGGAAAGCATCAATTGCATCAAAGTGATTAGCGTGATTAAGGTAGATCGAGCTACCTAGTTTATAGATTTAGTGAGGGCGCAGTTTGAGCTACGAAAAGCAAGTAGCAAGGGTTTGCAATAGGGAGAATTTCTCGGAAATTCTCAAAATGCTTTCCAATTTCCAAATGCAAGAAAGGAGGGCCAAATTATCTAGTAGGAAAGCCAAAAATCTAAAGTGCGAGTTGCCCAGTTGCCCAAAAAGTGGGAATGCAAGATCTCTAGAGCAAGTGCAGGAATCTAGATCTGCATTGCAGAGATCGAGTGAATTAGATCTAGAGGCAGAAAAGGCAAGACGACTCATCTGAAAGTGATTTAGACGCAGATCGATTTCTTTGCTGCAGATAGAGCACATTCTAGTCCAACAGAGTGAATTTGTTGGGAAGTGCGAATTTGCCAAAGAGGGCTAGATCTAGTTGTTGTGAGGGAAAAAGTAATTTTCCTAGTTGAGATAAATTGCTAGAGCGAGGGTAAGAATGCTCGCAGTTGTAATTCTCCATTTGTTGCTAAATAATAAAATAAACCCTCATCTACTGCACTGGTTTTCCCTTTGGGGTTTTTATGGGGATGTTAGTCCAAAAATACTTATGTTGATTTTTATGTGCATTTATTTCTCAGTTCCTGATTTTATTTTCCGCAGTGTATTTTATGCTGAAGATTGCAATTGTGAATTAGTTGATAATTGCTGTAAACAATTAAACTACTAACAGTTAGGACTTAGGAGAATAATATCCAGTAATTGCAATCAAGGAATTTTCACACATCATTGTTCGATGACTTCCGCTCATTCTAGTGCTCTATGTTGATGATCTTAAATTGACTAGCGCAAATAACTTGATTCAGGATTGCAAGACAGATCTTGCAATAGAATTTGAGATGAAGGATATAGGGCTTATGCACTAATTTCCTCGGGTTGGAAGTATGGCACGGTGACGGGGAAATCTTCTTGGGACAAGGGAAGTACACTACAGAAATTCTCAGGAGGTTTCATATGAAAGATTGCAGGCCCATGACCATGCCTCTAGTCATAAACAGGAGGAAGATGGACGCTAGCAGAGCAGAGTGAGTAGACGCTGCATTATACAAGCAGCGCATTAGGTTGTTTATGTACTTAGTTAACACATGACCTGACATATGTTTTGCTGTGAACCAATTGAGTTAGTTCATGATGGATCCAACCAGAGTTCGTTGGGTTGCTGTGAATTGTGTTTTGAGGTATCTTAGAGGCACAAGAGATTATGGATTATGGTACAAATAGGTTGATGGAGTGAGGCTTGAGGGCTTCACAAAAGCAGATTAGGCAAGGAGATTTACAGGTTGGAAGAGTACTTTAGGTTGGGTCTTCAACATTGCGTCAACAACCATTTCCTGGTTTAGCATGATGCAAATGCTGAATACATGGCTGTCAACTTGGCAGCATGTGAAGCCAATCTGGATGAGGAAGTTGCTTGTGGCACTTTTCAGGTAGGTGATGGAGCTTACTGTGATACACTGTGACAATCAAAATTGCATTAAGCTTTCTGAGAATCCAGTGTTTCGCTATCACTCCAAGCATATCAATATCATGTATCATCATCTCAGGGACTATGTACAGAAAGGGATAGTGAATCTACCATACATTCCGACAGAGGAACAAACAACAAATATCTTAACCAAGGCATTGGCAAGAGGCAGTTTCATCTATCTCAGAGATAAGTTGAGAGTTATATAGAATCCCTTCCTTGCTAAGAGGGAGTGTTGAAAATGTAGTGAGAGAAGGTCTTCTGGCTTGTGCCTTAGCTAGTGAAGACCTCGATTTGTCTTTCTCTAGCATGAGTGCAAGCTCATGAGATAGACTTCAGTTATGATGAGTTTATTTCCAGTTTACACGAATGATCATCTAGATTGCATGCATAGAGTTGGAGCTTCAATTACGTAGAGGCTTCTTCAATTTGACTGGCTATAGGCTAGATCGAGCCTCTATTTAACCATGTTAAGGGCTCGATCGAGGGTTTCTTAAACTCTTGATAGAGTTATTTGAAATTTTATCTCAAACATTCGATCGAGCATTTTCGAATTGCTAAGGGCCTAAAAAACAGAGTTTTAGCTCCCATTCTGCAGACTTCTCTGCAACACCCTTTTGTACCTTGGCGGATTTACGACATAATTTGTCCTTAAGTGGCGGAGTTCATCATGTTGTATTCATGAAAAATCTTCTATCCTCTATATCTAGATCTAGCTTGAAGGCTCGATCGAGCCACTTTTTTTTAATTCCATGCCCAGGTTGTATTGGCGGAAAATTTCAAAAACTTGGCTTGATCAAGCTCCTATATAATCTTGGGTTACATAGGAGCTCGATTGAGGGTTTGTTTTAAAGCTCGATCAAACTATCTTTAAGTGCTCAAACAGCTTGATCGAGGGCTCAAAGATCGCTCGATCAAGCTATTGTTTTTCACCCAAAATGCGGCCTCTGTTGCCAAATAGTGTAACCCCCAGATCCATGCACTCACCCTCTAAGCCTAGGAAATGACACTAATTCATTACTTTCAACTAGGCTTGAAATTCTGTTTAATAAATTTGGAGATTGTTGACTACAATTTGACTAAAACCAAATTCCTAAACTACATTTAATACCTTTTATCTGGAATTAAATCACCTCAGAAATTTCCTTGTGTTGGAAAAAAACCAACCTAAATTTAGTAAAAGAACCATCTGAGTGACAGTGAGTAGTCTTTCTAGATTACAGATGAGGTTTCCATATTTATGATTGTAACTTTTCATCAAGTAAAAACCTAAGTGCTAACAATGCAAGATGCATATCTGCAAGTCGTACAAATGGCCAAGATATCAAATGCTAAAACTTTAAAAAGTAACTTCAACTTTGCAACGTGCAGGTGTATCTCAGAACTGGGTTCATATGAGTCTGTGCTAGTTGATGTTTCTGACATAACCAAGGCAAGCGTGATTTAATCAACTAATTGCATTGTATTCAATGCAGTTACATAACATAAATTAGCAGTCATAACACAGAAGAAGAAAGAATGGCAAGAAACACCAACCGTTGAGAGTTTTCCAACCAGAACGACTCGTAGCAGAAATCCGCTGTGTGAAGCAGAGCAGTACAAATATCCATATCAACAGCACCGTTAAGCGGTGATGAAGTGTCATCATGGATGATGACTTGCAATTTCAAAGAAGAGATGGATGGATATACAGTGAATATATGCAACTAGGATAATAGACTGTATGAGTATGAGTTGACTGCACTGCTCCACCCTGTTTGCTCCACTTTTCTCTTCTTGAGGAATCTGTCTTCAATGAGAAACAAGGGAGCCTTTATAGAAGTTTTCAGGTGGGGTCGGCTGGGTGGTATCAGATGCCAGTTGGGGATGCTGACTCTCCAGAAGCCAAGCGTGTGAGAACATACACTCTGATATGGACGTCTTCAGTTGTATAAAATAGAGGTGTGGACGTGCAGGATTTGAATTCCCCATCGTTTGATTTTTCGCTTATAACTCGAGACCAATTATATGTGGTAAGGAAACATGTAAATGTTCTCTAGTTTACAAAATATGATTCAATTTTAGATTTATTTCTATTTTTCCAAGGCACATTCTTATAAATTAGTTCTGTCCACATTTACGTTTTCTTAAATGTATTGCTTGCAGAGATGTTTATTAATTTAAAATATTGACTTCGAAATTGTTGTATACAGATTTATTTAAATAGTTGAAAGGTAAGTCACACCCTCTATTTATATTTTATTAGTAGGTACATTTTTCTTTTTCTTTGGAATTAGTGAGATATGCCATTTTTTAGGATTCTTAATAAGTTAGTGACACGAAATTGGGTTTGAGGATTTTTAATAAGATAATGATATTTTTTGTTTTGATAATCGAAATTGGATTGGTGATAAAAAATTTCTCACTAATTTACTATTAAACTAAAATAATAATGTAAATTTTGATGGTTACAAATATGTTAAGTTATTTTTTTAATAGAGAAAAAATAAATCCAAGTTATACACATTTTTTCTTTATATGTTATATTTTGAATTTTTATTGAGATAATAAGTTGTTTTAACTATTTTGTATTTTTATGTGAATATTTTATTACAAATTTTGTGGTGGATAGAAATTATGTTTAATAATGATGTATGTCGAATTAAATTTAAGTTAGACACATTTTTTCTCTATATTTTGAATTTTTATTTAGATAATAAATTGTTTCTTGTATTTTTATGTGAATATTTTATTACAAATTTTGTGGTTAACAGAAATTATGTTCAACAATGATGCATGTTCTGGGGTTAACACTATAAAATCAGTTTTTGGTTAATACTATAGAATCCTCTCTTACTTTGGGATTAACATCATTGCTATGGTTGATGTCATGGTTTTTTGGATGCTCTTTGGCATTTATATTTTCTTTTTTTTGGCATTTACATTTTCCCCGAGGCAATGACTTTGCTTGTAATATTTTTACTCTCTTCCCTTGCTTGAAATTCATATTAATGGTAGTTTAAGTGTGGTTTCATGGATTCATTTTAAATTGTGATTGTTGATGATGATGATTACCATTAGCAAGATCAACTTTGATAAATGGAACCTTAACAACACTTAATAAACTCATATTATGTAATTTACTTTAACAAATTGTTTCTATGACAAAATAAATTTGGAAATAAGCATTTGGAGCTCATATAAATTATATTAGTGAAAGTCATGATAATTGCAAGTCTTACTATTATAATGACATATTGTTTATGATGGGATTTCATTTTACACTGATATTCTCGTTAAGATGAATGCTAAAAACTAAATTGATTTCCACAAATTTCCTCTAGCACCTCAAAGTACCTATGTAGGGGCACCTAGATATCGGGGTTGAACTTATGACACTAAATGATTACAGTTTACACATATACATATTACGGGCCTAAGCCCACTCCCATGCTCTCCTTAGGCTACACCATCACATTTTTAATGCTTGGATTGTAGTCCAATGACAGATTAAATTTAGTGGTACATTCGAGAAGATTTAACACAACTAGCCTAGTTTGTACATATTATGGACCTTAGCCTAATTCCATATTCTCCTAGTGTTAAATTGGCAACTAGGGCCAAACTCCATGTGGGTCGGCTTATTTATGGCAGTTGATATTTTTATTGGATCCCTCTCGTCGAGAGGTGTAGGATTGATCCAAAGATCATCCATTCCGATAAAGTATTTATGAATATGAATTTATTTTGTTTATATAATTATTACAAAGCCACCAGCGCTAGTAGCTCTAGAAGCCCAACGACGTGTCTATTCAAAAACCTCGTTTGGAATAAATAATGAGATTTGCTATCATTTATGTGTTTTCTTGTGTGTCTCCTCTACATTCTTGTTTGGTGGAGGAGAGACACTAAGAGTATACGTGGCCTAAGTTACAGTATGATGCCCTAGTTTATACACAAAATGATGCCCTAGCCTGCACGATGTTCAAGAAGCCCTAACGCAGTCCTGTAATGGAGTCTCCTAGCCACAATAAGAGAAGACATTCTTACGCTGTTCATGAAAACCTATACACAGTTCATGATGAGGATTCTATGTAGATATGGAGGCCCTAATACGCTGTTCTAAGCAGCCCTAATCGAAGTCAATGGATGCCCTTTATATGCTGTACAGATATGTTGTTCATAGTGGTTCATATATGCTGGTCATAGATATACGCTGTTTTCAAAGGATGTTATACGCTGGTCATAGAAACACTTTAGCACAGTCAATGAGACACAGTTATAGAAACTCTAATACGCTGGCATGAGGGACTCTTATATGCAGAACACAGTCCATGGAATCATTTATATGCAGGTCATAATTGTAGCATTTAAGATTGCCCTTAGTCACAATACATGAGGGTAAATACGCAACAAGTCAAAGAGATCTGGCCGCAGTTAGAAGGGAGGCCTGTAGCTGCCAAAAGGAATACCTTACGCAGTATGAAGGTGTCTCTATTATGCAGCCCTAACACAACGAACAACAGTAATACAGTCTCGGTGGTGATTACAGTGAGTAAGCACAGAAACTCGTATTCTTCTCTAATGCATTCGAATGGGTATGAAGAAGATCTAAGATGGGGTGAAGTGCAGAAAGAAGGTCTCGCGTTACGAGAAGCAACCTTGGCATATATATATGTATCTTGGTACTCCTACAGCAACATACTATTAACACAGTCACTAACAATGTCTCGGCATAGTCATGCTGGAAAGAATTTTGATGATGACAATGAATCTCGGCATACCTGTCAATGGAGACAAACAGTTTCGATATATTTAGTCTCAGTGGATATCACAGTGTTCAGATCTGTCTCCTAGTAATCTTGGTATATATGTATCTCAGTAATCCCACAACTACACATAGTCTTGGCATACATCTAGTTGCAGTCATGGTCTTATTTTTAGCATGGACATAAAGTGCAGCATGATAAGATCATGGACATAAAGTGCAGCATGATAAGATCATGGACATAAAAGGCAGCATGATAAGATCATGGACATAAAGTACAGCAGGATAAGATCATGGACATGGACAACCACATGGTGTAGTATGCAGTGGTGCAACTAGAGAACTAGATGCAGCACGATGATAGGTGAAGGAGTCACCTTGAGAATCAGTTGAAGCAGAATGTCTTCAACTGATCTCATCATGATACGAAATGATCTATGCTAGATAAGTCAAAGTATTGACTTCTGTTGTAATTGTACTATCTCTCTCTCTCTCATTCTCTGCTGAACTTTGAAGATAAAAGAAGATTTGATCAAAGGGTTTCCCCACACATTGTGGGGTTTGTCCCTGGCTCGCGCCATATCTTGTGTCCTCTTGCGTTGGCTTGTCTTCTGCGATTTATATTTATGTTCTATCTGCAGTTTATCTTAATGCTGATGTGATTGCTAACTGTGAAAATTTAAATAAATTGCTCCAGCATAGAACATACCTAAACTTAACACCTAGTGCATACCAACAACCACATATGTCAATTAGGTTGTCGGTTAGTGGTAAATTAGCAAAGGTTTACCACCATTGATCTTGCATAACTTATATGGGCTTGTCAATTAGGTCTAGCCAGCCTAAATGGTTGTGTGTCAATTAGTTTGTTGTTTAGTGGTAAATTAGTAAAGGTTTACCACACTTGAACTTGCATAACTTATATGAGCTTGTAATTAGATCTAACCAAAATGGTTATGTGATGGAGTGTTACACTCCCCACCTAGGTTCTATTCCCATCATAGATATGTTACTTTTTCCTAGATGTCTATTTTTTTTTCTAATCTATTGGGTTGTGGTATCGTGATAAACTAGTGAATTTTTTTTATACCTATATGCATATTACAAATGTAAACTCATTTTACCATTCTCTTAAAAAATCCTTATTGTTGATTTTAATTTAGTGACAAATTAATAAATATTTACCATGTTTATAGCTATTTTTTTTACAACAAAAATATCATAACCCTTCTCCAAAAAATCTCCATCATCAAGATCTCAATCCTATCCACTATCTATTTAAGAATAACATAACTAAATCACACACACTATTTTTAGTTTCTTTAAAATATATTTTCTTCCAGATCTCTTTTTATATATTGGTATAAATATTCTTAATATTTAGCTTTGGATATTTTTAGGTAGAAATAAAACTTTAGCTAACTATGAAAAACCACCATCGCTATTAATTATTAAAACACAATTTAATTAACTATACAAATAATAATAACCATATTAATTATTATCTAATTTAAAAAATGATAATAAACTAAACTTTAACCATACCAGCCTTACTCCATAACAACCTCAAAACATTAAATAACAATCATTTTAAATAAAATAATTCCTCAGCTCCGTTTTTACTGATTCTCATAACTAATTACAAATATATAGAAACTAAACATTCCACTATGAAATTTCAAAACAATTATTATGAGGTTAATGTATTCTCCAATTTCATAGAAGAAGCTTGTCCATGTTTAATTTTTCAATGCGAGGCTACACAGACAATGGTGGATTTAGATTTTTCAGTTGTTGACATTACAGAAATACAGTTGCGTCTGTAGGCTTTATGCTTGTGAATCTCAGATGTGTGATATGGACAACACTTCTGCAAACAAATAAAGGGGAGAAAAAAATTAATATAATTTCCATGGTTTAAGGGTTTATGACTTCAAATTAGAATTTAATAAAATACTTATGTCATAATATGTTAAAAGTCTTTGTCCAATAAAAGTCTTGAACCATGTGGAGTCGCAATCAAGTGTTGTATTCATAAACGCGGGCAAATAAAGCAAGACGGAGGACTATGGACTAATCAATGAATGCCCACGCTCATTAATATGCAACAAAAGGCAAAGCTCTGACAAATCAGATTACTACTAAGATGGGGAGGGGTATGAATCAAAGGAAAGTGGTTGTGGTCGTGAAACTTATTGCTATAAGAAAATTTTATGTGCAAGGCAAAATTGATTATGAGATATTGAAAATGGAAAAAGTTAAATGTGTAAAATTTTTGAGTTAATATAGAGTTTTATTTATTTTATTTTATATATTTGATTTAATAGAGTTTTTTGTTTTTTGGTTTGTTTTTGTTTGTTTGTTGTTTTTAATAAAATATAATTTTTAAAATGATATAAATATATATATTAATATAATATTATATTATTCAGTTTAATTTATATGGACATGGTTTTTTTCAGGACTTTTTTTGATATTTTTAACTGAAATATGTTAAAGATTTTAAAAACTGAGTTTAATTAATTTAACATTTTTTTCGGTGAATTTAACAAATATGGTAGAAATTAAAAAAAATTGAGTTAATATGTGTTAATCATGTATAATTCGATGCACAGGAGTTTTCCAGGGTGATGAATCCATTTGTGCATTTAAAAATATATTTTAAACAACAAAAAATCACATTCTTGGTTGAAATTGTATCATCTGAATCTTGTGAAAAAGACTATTTCTCTCTCTCTCTCACACACACACACACACACTATATATATATATATATATATGGCATTTGCCATTTGGCTTTAATTTATTGTAATAAATCTGACTTTGAAATAATATACTTGGACTCACTTGGTTGTCTTTTTGCTCTTAAAATTTGAAGGATATGTGGGCATGAGATCTCATTCACTCATGTGTATGGGTCACAAGATCATTTAATATAATCCTTTTGCAAGCATACATTTAACCACTACCTCTTGGTGACCTTATGATTTTGATGAAAACTTCACACTTTTTGAGCCTTGCCAAGTGGTATAAAATTGCTCACTTATCATTGGATCCAAATCCCTTAGGATAAAAATTGATAGACATGGGGGTGTACTTTGATATGATTATGTGCGCTAGTCACAAGATCATTTATTATAATCCTTCTTAGTGCAACCACACATTCAATTAATACCTCTATGTGGCCCCATGACTCTAAGAAAAGCCCTCATGGGAATTGAACATTACTAGTTAGTGGTGAAAAACTCCTCACTCCTTGCCGTTGGATCCAACCCCTTTAGGCTTTCAATGAAGGACATGAGGGTGGTCTTTGATCCACTTATGTGTGCATGATTCATGAGATCATTTAACGTAGTCTCTCTGGATATATAACCATATTTAATAAAAAATATTTAGTTCAAATAGGGTCATGTTTGATCCACTTTATTGGACATCATCCAAGTCAAGGTTGGTTGAACAATTTGTGTTATGGCGAGTATGGTTTTGTCATGGGTATTCCCCCCTACCAAATTGTGAATATGCTTGTGGTATTAGGCATTGGAAGAGGTGGGGAGTAGGCACTACCATTGCCAAGCATATGGTGTGTAGTGTTAGTGCACAAGTGTTTAATTCAATAGTGGTAGTTTCCTTATCACAATTGGTTGGAGGTTTAGGAGGTGTTTTGGGTTATGTTCAAAACATTATCCTTGGCATTTTGTGTATTACTATCTAAAAGAAGGTTTGGAGGGCCTTTGGCTAGTCATAATTCACAAGGTAATCCAATGGAAAGGGAGGGATTGGTGGTTTAAACGAAAGGTAGGAGGTTGTGAAGGAAAAGGAGAAAAAAGCGTGTTAAGATTAAGGGGAGCCTAGTGAAGCTAATTTTGAGATGGCATCCAAAATGTTAATAGGGAAGTTCATGGGAAGGAGGATGGGTGAGATGGTGTTAAGCTCATGGTAAAAGGATTCTTGGGGTCTTGGTTATTTTCAAAAGTTTCTATTTTGGCTTGTGGGTGGATGGGTTTTTCATTGTGTTGAGAGGATTATGTAAAAAAAATATTGGCATCCTATTGGGGTTTGGTGGTGATGGTTAAGAAGCATTGACATCTATTTTTCGATGCACACTTTGAAAGGATGGATTTGACCCCCATTGGGTTAAAAATTACAGGCCCTCCTTAATAAACCTACTTAGACCTACAAAAACTAGTAAAGGGAATGGAGAGAATGTGGATCCCTACCTCAAGCCTTGCAATGGATTGGAATTTTTCTATGTTGATCCATTTATAAGAACCACAAAGGAGACAAAGGAAATAAAAACCATAATCCATTTAACCACTTGAAGATTGAACCCTACATGCAACAACATTAATATTGTGTAAAACTTATTTCCTCTCTCAAATGCTTTCAATAAGTCCAAGTTTAACATCATTATTGAAGTTTTGTCATCTTTGAATGCAAATCTTGTTGCACTAAGCCCACCATCTCAATTCAAGAAAACCAATTTGCTTCCATGAAATGAATCTTGAGAGAATTCTCTTCACCTTAACATCCAATACCTTATCTAAGATCTTATACACACAATTGCATGGAGAGAATGACCTAAAGCCATCAAAAGAGAACACATTTTCCTCTTTTGGAGCTAGTGCAAGAAACATAGAGTTAGAAGTGCCTAATAATTTGTCACTAATTCTCACCTCCTCAATAACCCTTAATAAATCCACCTTTATAATGTAAATAAACGTTAGGAAAAATTCCATGGGCTATTTGTTTATATGTGGACCCTCAGGGCCTTTTTAAAGGATGATAGAACAACCAACATCTCCCCCTTAGGCTCCTCTACAAAGGATTTGATTGTCTTCATTGAAAACATAGTTGGGAAAAGAGGAATAAGCTTAAGAATTTCCTTTACGTTTGCCCCCTCTAGCTCATTATAAATAGGTTGAAAATGTTCTAACCGCCATAGCTATACTATCATTGAAGTACCTCGCAACATTGATCTTCTCCCTTTGCACATCCCAAATAGTTTTGACCTACTTTTGATGTTTTTTCATAGTAATGGCAAATCTTTGTGCTTTCATCTATATTCTCAATCTGATGCAGGAGCATCCAGCTCGCTGTAACTAGGCAAAGTCTCAACCAGGTTTGCAGGTTGTTGATCAACTGGATTATTTATTTTTACATTTTCATGAGACAGTTTTCTTTTAACTTGTTTTTACAGAGTTGGTGAATTCAGGCATTCTTAATTAAATAACTAGAATTACTGTAGCTCGAACATTAGTTAGGGAATAGTTCGTTGAATTAGGAGAGTAATGACAAACTGTTCATACAAATCTTGTAATGTCAGGCAAATATGGTTATTAACGATAACAATATCTTTTTGTAACTAAATTCTATGACAGTTTGATTAACTGCAAAATCAACTGAAATGGAAGGATATAAAAACCAAAATGTAACAGAGAAAAGGGGTTCAGTAATTGCAGAAGAAGAGAAATAAAACGAACAAGCTATAAGCAGATAGGATTCAAAACTATTGTCCATCTGTATACATTTCTACTGTTCATCCTAATATCAATTTTTCATTACAGTTTGATAAAGTACCATATTGAGAATGTCTGTATAATACACTGTCCTATATCCTGAATACGAACATACAATTAATCTCCAAGCATTGGACGCGTTTTCCACTCACAGTCAAACAAGGATCGAGAGGCATAATTACCCGAAGTCCGAGAAGAGAAATTGTACACAGGAGACAACCACGGGCAAACATTTGTACCCAGAAAAACGACCACAGAACAGAGGTAACATTGTTGTGTAATATTCATAAATTCCATTGAAAAATCGAAAGTCATCGATAAACTTTACTATTTATCATTGTCAAATACAATACATGCACATACGAAGGATTTTATTTCCATAAACAACATAATGTTAAATGTATGACTGAAGTGGCGTCACAAGCCAAAACCCTGGACGAGGGTTCAACCATAACATCAACGACCATTCACACTTATCAACCCTTACACAACATCGACCGAGAAAGA